>WAAF01004049.1:31341-130167 GCA_013400475.1 Tricholaema leucomelas | reverse complement strand
AGGGACATTGAGATGCTTGAACGTGTCCAGAGAAGGGCAACGAGGCTGGTGAGAGGCCTCGAGCACAAGCCCTATGAGGAGAGGCTGAGGGAGCTGGGGTTGTTTAGCCTGGAGGAGGCTCAGGGGAGACCTTATTGCTGTCTATAACTACCTGAAGGGTGGTTGTAGCCAGGAGGAGGTTGCTGTCTTCTCTCAGGCAGCCAGCACCAGAGCAAGAGGACACAGCCTCAAGCTACGCCAGGGGAAATTTAGGCTTGAGGTGAGGAGAAAGTTCTTCACTGAGAGAGTCATTGGCTACTGGAATGGGCTTCCCAGGGAGGTGGTGGAGTCGCTGTCCCTGGAGCTGTTCAAGGCAGGATTGGACGTGGCACTTGGTGCCATGGTCTAGCCTTGAGCTCTGTGGTAACGGGTTGGACCTGATGATCTGTGAGATCTCTTCCAACCTTGGTGATACTGTGATACTGTATTATCAGCCTTGGGCATTTGGACATCACAAGAAACCTTCAAAATCATGAGAGTTGTTGAAATTATCTTTGCCATAGGCTTCCTGTTTGTCCCAATCTTGATGATCGATGTGCAATAATGTTGAATAAAATAGCATGCTGTGTGGTCACTTCATATTCTGCTCTTCCTGAAAACTCTCATGTCTTTAATTTTATTTTTGTGCCTCTGAATGGTGCTGAAGAGTGAATGTGCATCCTGGTGCTCTTTATGATCTCTTTATTGTAAGGGATATTTGCAAGCTCTATTCTGATACTGATAAAGTGAAAGGTTTTTTTTCTTTTCTAGGTGTAATACATGCTTTAGGACCTGAGACTTTAAGGAAAAGACTGAATATTGTGGGTATTGGGTAAAATAGTTAGAACAGCAATTCTGAGGGAGTAAGTGTTAAGATTCTACAAAATTTGGGTTTTTTTTCTGAGTTTCTCTGAGGCCCTTTATGGTGGTTATAAAGTGATCAAATCCCACTTTCATATGGGCTTCTAAATGTATCCGGATTTGTGCAGTGGTATATGGTTCATTGCTTTAAGGGTTCATAGTGCAAAGTTATGCAAAGGATGTCAGATTGGTGCTGACATCAGTATCTGTATGTATTGTATCTACTTGGAATTTTTAGACAGTGAAGAATTTTGCAAATGAGTTCATTTTCTGGTATTTCTGCAGCAAAGCAGTATCAGGAACTACTGAGTCTGAAAGAGAGGTTTTGAGCCAAGTGTGTCGTGAGAAACACTTAATCTCAGGCTGCTCCTGTAGTCCCTATTATGACCCCCTCTATCCTGATGAATGCCTTCCCAGAAGCATTCTGGTGTTCTCAAAGTAAAATACCCTGATAAATTCCACTTGGAGCCTTCTGCTGAGATTTACAAATTACAGCTTGGGAAGAGTTGATCTGATTTAAACGGTTTGAAGGAGGCAAGAAGTGGTAAAAATTCGTCTATGTGTTGGGTTTGTTTATTATTTAGTAGCTCAGTTGGAGAGCCTATGAAGACAGTATGCTTCTAGGGAGACTAATATGTGGCTCTGGGAGGAGGAGAGCTTCAGTTCATGTACAAAGTGTCAAGAGCTTGAGAATGAAAATGGAAATGTGTCAGTTCCATAAGGAGGCAATGAGTATTTATTTTGTTATTGCCTCTTACTGTTGCAGTTATGATCGCAGATTAGAATTAGATTAGAACTGAGACCATTTATAACAGTGAAGCTGGGAAAGCAACAAGAACTGTACCTGAATAGAAAAGGCACTCACAGAGCACAAGCTGAGAGGAATGGTCTGTCTGTGAAAGTTTGCCAGAATTAGGAGGAGCTCTATGTAGGAGTTGTAGACAAACAGACATGGCATTAATCTGTGTAGAAGATAAGGAAAGTGTCATTTATCTGCCATTATTTTTCTGATGTAGTAGGTGGAAAGGAGCTAATGAAAGATTCTCTAGAATTATTATTGAAGACCATGAGAGCGTAACTTTGAGAAGTGCAAGATGCAAGGGAAAAAAATGGGGGGAGGGGAAGTGGAACTATGAACACTTGAGGGAACTTTGGCACTACTGCATTAGCAAAAATAGCAGTCAAAAAGTGTAAGCACCCACAAGTCTTAAAAATTGGAAGATTCACATTTCTCAGAAAGAAAATGAAAGGAGAAGTAGCCCTCTGCACAACAGATTTTCAAAATACTGAACTAATGCTTAAATTAAGTACCCTCAAAGCTCTGTGTGAGTTAGAAAGTACAGTGCAGAGGCTGTATAGAATTTTTAATTTATAATCATTTGCTGTACTTTCAGAATGTGTCTCCTAAAGCATAATAGGAAAAAAAACCCTTCTGAAAGTAAATCAAGGGATTCCCACATTGACTACTACAGATACCTGAAAAAAACAAACAGTTGCAACAGATATGTGTGGCTGTATTACTCAACTTTTCACGGTTATCCTAAAATACTCTATCTCAGATGGTTTAGTTTTAGTGAGGATGATTACTAATACAAAAACTTCTTTAATGATTACCCTATGGGTAGAAAGAAATATGCAAATGTTGTTAATTTCCAGTGAGGAAGAAAGATGACTTAAAACCATGGTTGCTTAACTGACTGTCTTCAACAGGCCACTGACACCAAGGAAATGGCTTCTCATCCTGTCTTTGGTAATCTGCAGTCACGATCTCATCTTTTGTGTTCCCATCAGACTCAAGATACATACCAGTTTTCTCTCTTACTCCCAACTGGGTGCTTCTCTGGAGACTTTCAAAACCTAGCTGGATGCATTCCTGTGTGAACTACCCTAGGTGATCCTGCCTTGGCAGTGAGGTTGGACTCGATGATCTCTGGAGGTCCTTTCCAACCTCTAAAGTTCTGTGATTAATTAATGTATTTTTTAAAGTAAGAGTATTGTGGCTATTATGTGTTTAAGCTGGAGTTTTGATTTGTTACTAAAGTATTGGCTTGTGATCCTTGCTGTCAGGTAGTGGAGTACTACGGCGTATTTTATATAAATGCATTTCTGTTTCCACTGAACCAGAGTTAAGAGGGTAACAACTCATGTGTTAGAAACAGCTCTACCCTACAGAATATGAGCATGAGAGTTGGTTATGGTCAGAGGAATAGCATCTGCCTCTGAAGAGGTGCTTCCCATCCTTCCTACAGTGTAAAGCCTTCCCCAGCTGTCAAATGGAAGTCAGTCCCTTTCCCTGCCTAATCACCTGCCTCCCTATTTGCTATTGAACAGCCAGTACATACTCTTTTGAGGTGAATAGCTGTGTTTTGGGAAGAGTTTTGTTAGTTGTGTTTAAATGCATTGTGCAGATGGGTAACTGAAGCCAAAAGATTTTTTGTTTGTTTCCTTTTTAATGGAGGCACTCTGTAATCGTCTAGCATTTGTTTGAGATTATTGTTTGAAAACAGGAGTGAGATGATATGATCATGCAGGCTCAGGGGAAACCTTATTGCTCTCTACAGCTACCTGAAAGGAGGTTGTAGCTAGGTGGAGGTTTTCTTCTCCCAAGCACCTCGTGACAGAACAAGAGTCTCAAACTGCGCCAGGGCAGGTTTAGGCTGGATGTTAGGAAGAAGTTCTTCACAAAAAGAGTGATTTGCCGTTGGAATGGACTGCCCAAGGAGGTGGTGGAGTCGCCATCTCTGGAGGTGTTTAAAAGAAGACTGGATGAGGCACTTAGTGCCATGGTTTAGTTAATTAGAAGGTGTTAGGTGATAGGTTAGACTCTGTGATCTCAAAGGTCTTTTCCAACCTGGTTAATTGTGTATGTGATTCTCTGTGTGTGGTGTATTTGTGCTTTTCCTGTTTTAGTATGTGTGGCTGGAAGCAGTCTGAGTGTAGACCTGGTTTTCTTCTGAGTTACATGTTTCACAGATCTGAGAGTAGGTGCTGTAAGTGAGGTAATGGAAAGGTAGCTTAAGGTTAAAAAGGAAAATAAAGAAACATGTTTCCTTTTTATAGCTAGGTACTTTGGAGTTTTGTATGGTTTGGGGCATTAATTTGATTAGTCTTAAATAACATCTAGTGGAGATTTGTGTGAGAAAGAGGCTGCGTCTGTGTGTCTGTATAGCATGTGTCCATATTTACCAAAATACTAGAATGGTTCATAACCCTTCTGTTCTTGTGGCAGCCCAGCTAAAGCTGTTTTTCATGTTGCCTTTTAGACACACATCCTGCTGTTGTCCCTCTGATTTTGCATTAAGAAATTGCCATATGCTGTTCAGACCTGATATTCTGCCTTAGCGCTAATAGCCAGATGCTCAAAAACGTCCTTTCCAAGACATCTTCTATCACATTTATATGTGAAAGTGAAACTGGATGTGGTACTGATGCATGTGTATTGCATTTATTGGGTACTTAATTTCTCTGCAATATTCAGTATTTTGTGCAAGCAGAGGTGGAAATTAAGGCACAGTTTAGACCCACAAGAGAAGTGTCCCTAGCAGCAATGGCCAACATGGAAATCCTTGAAGTGATACACATAATGAACAGAATTTGTAAGAGGTGTAGTAAGGAAGTTGTCTTCTCTCTGGAGAACAGGAGGGGCATGAAGCTGGCATGGGAGATATGAGGTGTACCCATGAAGATGAGTTTTACTGGAAAATGGGTGATGATGAGAGGGACATGCAACTCATTGGAAATGTGATACTGTCATTTTCACTGTCAGGCTGACTGGCCTACTTTTCCTCCGAAAAGGATTTGCTAACAACTGTGTGAAAACCCTCCAAAGGAAGGCAGAGCCCCACACAGGAGCCGTGCTCCCTTCCTGTCAGAGCTGGAGCTTCTGTCTTCCATCTGCTTGAATCTGAAATCTGGCAGCAGATCTGCCTTCAAGCTTTAACTAAATTTCCATATTCAGAGGACTAGATGTTGGCTTTTTGATGGAAATGGAGACAATATCTCTAGTAAAGGGTCACAGAATATCTGCTGCTATCAGCACCTTGCTTTGCTGATACCATAGCTTTTAATATGACATGCTTAATTAACTTTATATCCTGCTTCCATTTCTTGATGCCAGAAGAATGCTTGAAGGAATGTGACTTTCTTCCTGTCATCGGAGTACTGATTTTGGGCAAAGTTAAAAGGAAAGAGGAAGTGGGGAAGGGGGAAATTGTTGTAGTTTGATAAGCCGCTTAAGTAGTTACTGGTTTAAGGTGTGATATGTCAAAATCAGATGTCTATATTTTTAATATGTCTTAGGTTTTAAGTTTTTAATGTTTTGTTTTTTTTTTTTTAAGTATGCACACTCAAGACAGCATTGCAGTGAGTGTCTGGTTTTAATCCTGGAGTTTTAGCCTCTTTATAACATGGCATTCACTTTGTCATACTCCTTTGAATCTTCTTGTTTTCTCCCCATACCTTTTCATCCACAGGTCCAATGGCTGGCTGAATATAAGTTCTTTAAATGTGTCAGCATGAAATTTTGCAGATGGCCACCAGTCTTAATACATGTGAAGCTGTGATCACAGTTTTCTAAACAGTGCCAGAGATGCTGAATTGTTTGCAGTATTGCCAAATCTCTTTAATTAGTCTTGACTGAAAAATGATGGTTTAAATCCCAGATGAGTAATGGTGCTTCAGTGAGTCAACAGTAGTGTTTGTCTTAGCTACAGCCATTTTTAGGTTCTTGGACATGTATGAGAAGCAGCTTCTTCTGTCGGCAGCTTCTCATGTCGTCTCCTCCACATAGCACTTTGTAGCTGTGATCTGGGGTCAGCTCTCTGCTGAAAACAATTTGTAACTCAGTACAGGTGTGTTTTTTTTCTGTTGTTGCATCATCTGTTTGAGTTGTGGAACCAGAGCTGAGTGGAGAAGTGTGCAGTTAATCACCTCACCAGGAAGTTGGGTTAAGTCACAACTGTGGAGTCCCACTAACAGCAGCTGAACAAGGCAACCTGTGTGGCAGGGAGGACATGGGCCTGAATTGTGTATGCACATACAATTTAGTTGCAGAGGTCTGTACTTGAGACTTTCACCTTCCCAACCCTTCTTTGCTGAGAGTAGAAGGGCAAGAGCAAGGGCTGTTCCCGTGTTGAGACAGTAAGGATACTTCTGGCTTCAGGTGGAGAGCACCTCCCTGCCACTCACAACATGAACAGGTATCAGGGCTGTGTTGGAACATAGCTGAAGTGAACAGAAGAAATGTTTGATACTAAACCAAAATTAAGTTGCTCCTACTAAACCAATATTAAGTTGCTCATCTGAAAGGACTTTCAAACTTGCAGTGTTATCTCTATAATGAGTATTTTGGGGACGTTGTTGTTTTTATGCTGACTGTTAACGTGTAAGAGAATTGTCTTGCAAAAGGCTTTTTGAGTTTTTGTGGTTTTGTTATTGGGCTTGGTGATGTTGTTGTTTGGTGGGGTTTTTTAATGGTTAGAATTGCTGGAAGATTGTATTTTGACAGCTCAGAGGAATTAAGTCTCAACCAGATAGTCTACAGATTTGGGCAACAGCAGCATATTTTCCTTCTCACTGCATGTCGTGAACTTGAAGGCCTGTTTTTGATGAAGAAGATGGCTACAAAGAATAAAAGACCTCTTTGTTTAGATCATCTTGGTTCCATACAAATATTTTTAAAAAAATACTATTTTCAAGGCTTTTGTCCAGAAATATTTTATAAATGTATGGGCTGAATTGAGCAAGATAAAACTTTTTCCTTTATTCAGACTAAGAGCTTTGTTTTAAGAACATGGAGACTTCTGGTTTTAATCGAATGCGTCTGCTTTTAAAGCAGTCTGTTTGTGCTCACCAAACAAGAAACAGCAGAGTGAGATGTGCAGTGTTTAATCCTACTTGAGAACATTTGCTTGAAAAAAATCTGGACTTTTTCCAGGCTTTTTTAATAGACATACACTCAGATTTTAAGAGAATATAATAGGCTTTACTTTTAGCAGCAATGATGTATGACTTCTTTTTCACATACTTGTTTGTCTGGAAGCTTTGAATAGTGATTGCTTTTTTTATATGCAGACAAATCCTCATTGCTGTCTACAACTACCTGAAAGGAGGCTGTAGCCAGGAGGAGGTTGGTCTCTTTTCCCAGGCAACCAGCAATAGAACAAGGGGACACAGTCTCAAGTTGTGCTGGGGGAAGTATAGGCTGGATGTTAGGAGGAAGTTCTTCCCAGAGAGAGTGATTTGCCATTGGAATGGGCTGCCCAGGGAGGTGGTGGAGTCACCGTCCCTGGAGGTGTTCAAGAAAAGACTGGATGAGGCACTTAGTGCCATGGTCTAGTTGACTGGCTAGGGCTGGGTGATAGGTTGGAATGGATGATCTTGGAGGTCTCTTCCAACCTGTTTGATTCTATGATTCTATGAAATATTTTCTAGGATTTTTGTTTCATTCTTCTTATAGGTAACAGTCTTATCATTAGAAAGAGAATTTTACATTTGTATGCCAGAGTTTCAAGATCAATATCAATGAAAGATCAGTATTCCACTGAATCAAGATTTCAGTGAAACTTATGATATCGGGCACTTCCCAAGTGCTTTAGTGATTGCGTGCTCCAGATTTTGGAGAAAAGTGTTTTCTCAGCTAAACCTTGAACTCTAACTGGTGACACATAGGTGTTAGCAGTTATGCTTTCCTAACATACCACCAGCAAAGGAAGGTTCAATGCTGTTTTGCCAGTGGTAGTAGTAAAAATCATCTGTTTAGTAAAAGTTCTGTAAAATCAGTAATGAAGTTAAAGTATAATGTCTTGGACAATAGAAATACTTGGAGATGCAAAGAATGGAAATAATAATTCTCTCGCATAGGACTGGGTGCTAGGTTGGACTGGATGATCTTGGAGGTCTCTTCCAACCTGGTTGATTCTATTCTGTTCTCTGGGACTTTCTTCACAAAACAGATTTACAGAGCTTTGTAATTTTTATTTTCGCTGCTCAGATTCATAATTGCAAAATAAACCAATAGTAAATATGGAAGGGTGCTTATTTCTGGTTTGTGAAGAAAATATTTGTCTGGAGAGATTTATCTTCATGATTTAAGTTACCATTTTCACAGATATTTGTAGAAATTTCATGAATCTTTGTTTTTCAGATTGAGGTTTCACATTTTATTTGGCTTTATAGTTAGTGAAAAAATATTCAAGAAAAACTGTGTTTGTGGAGTTGATTATATATAAGATATATTCAACTTCATGGTGTTTTCTTGATGAAGAAAAAGCATTTCAGACCAAGCGTTTGGCAACAGAATCTGAGAGCTAGTCAAATGCCTTGGTTTTTTCCTTCTGAGTTACTCTACATCAAATAGAATGGAAAAATCCATTCTTGTGTCTAATTAATAGATATAAACATCTGTTGCATACAGTGATGGTAAACACAGATCTTGCACTCTGGCTTTGAGACAGTTCTGTTTTATTTTGGTGTACCGTAAAACTCTGGGTTTTGTTTCAGATGCTAAATTTGTTCATATTGTTCATTTTTTCCCCCCAGGCTGTTCTAAATGTAATTAAGTGTATTGTACTGTGTGATGATTTTTTTTTTTCTTTCAACCTTCCTTCCTTTTTGAGTAAAGGAAACAAATCCCACAAAACTCGTTTAATATTTTTGGATTTCTATGTCTATCTACGGCTGCTTGCATCATGGAGGAAAAATGTGACACAGCACATAGGAGGGTGGTATAAAAGGCTATATGTGGCTGCTGGCTGTTGAGAGTTCCAGTCCTTTTAGAATATCTCATGAAAAACTGTAAGCACAAACATCATAGTAGTTATTTTGTTACTAAAGAAGCATGCATGTTCGAGGTTAAACTGTTCTTTCAGACGACATACTGGAACAGTGAAGAAAGGGACTTCTACTTGGGATATCCTTGATAGTTGAAACATCCTAGACAAGTATGTGAGAAGTGCTACTAAATCAGGTAGTCAGCTTTTGGCTGGAAAATAGTGTCCTAGACTAAACTAGCCTCATTATCATACTAAACCCCAAACCTCCTAGCTGGAAGAGCCCTGCCTAAAATAAACCCTCATACTGTAGGCATGAGTAGTGTATTTAAGAGAAGCTAGTCCTTTAATGGGACACAAGCAAGAGATGAAACAATGGATAATGAGTAAGTGTTGACATGTGGCATAGCTAGTATACTTTACTGTATAAATATCTGCCAGAAATATTGGCTGGTGTGCTGGGTTTGTGGGAACACCCCTAGCACCCAAACTTGTGCAACTTTATAATAAAGTAATGTCTGCTTGTTAATGCTAAACCCAACGTTAAGGAGTTTATTCCTGATTTTAGTGGAATTTTTAGGGTTTGGGGTGGTTTAGTTGTTTATTTCAGCACAAGCCATTACCTCTGTTAGAATCTGCAGGTTTTCCTCTCCTTCACTGCCTCTGGTTTTGTCCGAAGAGATTTCTGGTAGCAGGTGTGAACAGATGTGGGTGGGCAGAGCCCTGCAGTGCAACAGGAGATTTGTTGGCCTCATCAAAAAAGCGCTGTGATACTGAGCTGAGTGTTCAGCATTTCCTTTAATTCTAGTTCTCAACGTGTGCAGCACAAGCATGTAAACTGTGGGTTTCTTAGATTGTCATGCTGGATGCTTTTGAAGTCAGCTGTCCCCTGGGACGATTGAATGAGAGTGGAGTCCTGAATTTAATAGGTATGCTTCGAACATAAGTTTGTTTTTATGGAAGAATATGAAGTGTATGGTGGTCACTGATTATTACATTGTGATCAATAATGATCTTGCTTTGGAAAAAAATGTGTTCTTTCTCATGCAATTTGAAATAGGCTTTAAGACAGATGATTTTCTTATGACGTAAGAAATTAAAACGAGTGCTTTCTTATCACTAAAGGAAAACAAAGCATAAAAGAGGACACTTGTGATAGTAAATTATTATGATAATTTATTTACTTGACAAAATTGTTGCTACCCCTGAAATTGGCTTTTAATTTAAATGAAACAAAAAACAATTGGTAGTAGTCTCTTGTACAATGTGTTATTCAGGAGCTCTCCAAAAACAATGAACAGGCCAGTCAAAGTATGGGACTTTTTTTCCTGACCTCTTGGCAGCTTTCCTCTTTGAACTTCACCTAATAATGACAGATTTGCTTAAGAGAAAATTTCTGAGGAACTGCATTTACTGTGTTTTGGGGAAGTAGGCACAGCAGACTAGAAACTTGTAGGTAACAATATGGGATGAAGAGACAAAACATTTCCCAATATTTTTATTTTCTTCACACACACACACACAAAATCTTTTTTTTAAAGAAGATTTGCAGTTTCTGTTTTCTTGCAGGAGCATAAATAGATCACAGTGCTAGAGTGGAAATTATGGTGATAAGCACATAGAGAATGAAGATGGTACAATACCCATCCTCATCTATGCTTATGAAACTTGCCAAGTCTCTATCTTAGGGAGCCTTCGGTTTTGGATCTTCTTGCTGTCATTAAAACCTTCTAAAGCCAGACATTAAATTGGTCAGAACAGACCTTTTGCAACCTGGTTATTTTCATCTCTTTATGATTTGATTTGTCTCTTCCTCTGACATCAGTGGATGCTGGATCAGACCTTTGGTTCTGTGAAACTTTTAGAGACTGGAAATGAGAAAAACATCTTCTGGTATAAAACTATACAGTTCAAGTAATGCAGGAAGGAAGGAGTACTGTTATTGAAAACAGCCTCGCAATTTTATCTTTGTAGCAGTTGTTACATTTGTTACAAGTTCATTAACTGACTTCCTACTGTGGTTTGTACTGCTTGTGGTTACAGGCAATTAAACCTGATCAACACTCACTGTAGTTTTGGGTGGAGGCAGATGGCATCTGTTGTAGAGGCCACCTTTTTGCATTAAGTCACAGTTATGTAGCCTTACATTTCTGCCTTTAAAAACACGCAATCTGAAAAAAAAATGCAGTGAACATGTGACCCTTGGAGACTGCATGTAGACTTCTACAGCTCTTATTGCTGAAAAGGTGTAGTACTTGTTTATACCGATTTTTATGTTTGGTTTAAGTGCATAGTTTTGTTGCAGGATTTGCATTTTATTGTGTAGTAATACACAATAAAACTGCTCCTGCAAAAGGTAGAACTTCTAAGGGAAACAGACTGAGGAGGAGGGAAATAATTTGTAATTAATCATAAACAGAGGATATGTCATTCACAATTATAAAAAAGGAGAAAAGCTTATTTCTCAGTGTGCATAAATGTATGTGCATTTCTTCAGTGTGCACAAATGAAAAAGAAAAATCTTGTAGTGGACTACTGAAAGTAATTCTTAACTAAACTATTGTTCCTTCTGGAATATAAACCCCGAGATGTTTGAAATAAGATGAGCAAACATGAAGAGAGATAAGAAGCAGTGTAAGAAAACCAAAATACTACTAGAACCTGTAACTTTTGCTTTAGATGAAAAAAATATTTTATTTTAAAGAAAATAACATCAAGTTCTGATTTGTTGAAGTCTGAAAGGTTTTAGCTCTTGCAGATGAAAATTGGGGTAACTACATTTTGCACCTTTGGGGAATGGGAAAGCCTGGTTATAGCTTTGGTATCTGTATTTGCAGACGTTTGGAACTGAGAAATGATTAACTGGAAGACAAAATACAAGGCTGGTAGTTAAATGTAGTTTAAGCCAAGTTAAGAGGTTTTTAGATAACTCTTGGAAACAAGCTGGAAAAGGATGTGTTTGTTGGCATCTGTAATGCTGTTTTTATAAAGGCTCTAAATGTACTCATATTTGTCTGGGATTCAACCCAGTTATCTGCATCATTCTTCTTACAATTGGACATCTAAGGAATGTGTCAAATATCACACAGATTATAGTTCTTGATATGCTATATAGATCCACATCTTCTTTGAAACTTAAGACCCTGCCTTAGCCTTGGGATAACACAGTGGCATAGGGTGTATCTTGGCAATGTAATGCTTCTTACAGTAGTTTCATCCTAAGGTGTTTTTCTGTCTTAATTTCCTTTGCAAACACAGCTTTCCTTGGACTGATCTTCAGTGTCCCAGTACAGCATTAAGCCAGATTTGGATTAATACAGACTTGTGTGGTAAGATGGGTAGGTCTGTACTTCCGTACTCTCATCTTAATGCGTTCATCATATTTGCTAAAATTAATCTAAAGGGATTCAGGTTTGTAGTCTGTGTAGCTTTATGTTCAAAGTGACGTTTCCTCAATAAATATATTAAAAGATTTCTTTCTAAATTCAGAAGTTACTGTTTTTGGCACAGATTTTACATTATATAGAAGAATGCCAGGACAAAATCATTCCTGCTTTTACTTTTTAAAATGACACCTGCCTATAGGCATATTTTGGAATAGGTAATTAGCTCTGAATGATTTTGTGGCATCTCTGTTTTAATCACTTGACAAGTGATGAAGCAAATCGACTTGGCAGATAGAACAAAACTACAAACAAAATAGATGATCCATTTTGTTTTTTCACCTGCAAATAAAGGTAAGTGCTTGATTGTGGTGAATGTGTGCATAAGTGGGACGTGACTTCAGTCAGCCCCAAGTCTTACCCTTAGCACCCATATGTCAGTCTGTATGCTGTAAAAATTACATCCTGGGATCAGGATTACAATTTTCCCGAAGACGGAATACTCTTTGGATGTTTAACTGTATAATCCTATCTAAAATAAGACATAATAGTGTAATTACTTATCTGAAAGTTGGTTTTGTCTTTTTTTACCCCTCTTTCCCCTTTCTTATTAGGGTGGTTAGCTCTCAGTCTTAAAATGAGATATTGAAGAGAGAGAAAAAGCAATAAATCATTTGCTGAATTGTCTCACTTTTGTGTTTGTAGATGATAGTAGGAACATCCTGGGACTTGACAGCAGTTTGGAGATTAGCCTTAGAGACATCCTATTCTACACCAGCTGCTCCCAAATTGAATGCTATGGATGCTATCCAGTGGCTTATCTCTTGCTAGAATTAATTTTAAGCTATTTCAGAAAAACTACAGCTTGTCTGCTTTGATATGCATATTGAGTATGTTGAGTGTTGTGTCCACTCAAGGCAGATTTTATTCTGACTGGTGCTTTATTCTCCACAGTGCTGCATCTAAACCAGATTTGTTGTGTACTTCAGCTGTTACTGCCTTTAGTTTTGAGAAACTAGGCTAAGAATGGAATACCATAATACTGCTCTCTGTCTATGCACCTTTTCCCCCTCTTCCTTCACTGCTTTATGTACTGTGAGAAAACTGATGAGCTGGAGATCTCTGAGGAAAAAGGATAAAGAGCCTTGAAACTGCTGAGCTGTGGGGATGAAGTCCTGTTAGTTATCCCTTTCTCCTGTATTTACCCATCTTCTCAAAAAGAGTCTGTACTCTTCCCCATAGTACAAAAAGCAGTGACTGGAATTAGAGATGACAATAAAAGGCAGCTGTTACAGGCAGCTGTGTTATAAATTTCAGGGTGTTGGTAACAGAGTATCACAAGAGGATTAAATTTTGCAGTACCATATTTTCTTTTCCTGTGGATATATGGTTTCTGCAGTATTAGAGGCCAAACCTGCTATGATACCTTTCCAGGCTTGCAGCCTGTGCAGGCTCTGCACAGCAGTTCTTCTGGAGTTAGTCAGCTTTTCTATCAGTGTCACACAATTCTGAAAGCCAGTACTAGAGCAAATCAGCAGTGTGACATTTGGAGAAAGCTTGTAGTGACTATGAAAGCGTATTTCTGTTGTGAGTCAAAAGCCCAGAAGTTTCAGAGATGAGTTGCCCAAAACAACATCCAGGCTGAATGTGTTGTGTGTTTTGTGTAACTGAGCTACAGCATGCTTAGGGATAAGGGAGGATTTGCATACCTCTCTATTGCAGCTTCAGTAACCAAACCTTTCAGCATTGCTTAATAGCAGGCCAGGAGTTTCTGATTTGTCATCAGTGAAGTGGTTGGAAACATGCATGGTTTTGTTTTCCCTTTATTCATTATTATTGCCTTTATTGCATTTCAAAGGCTAAGCAAACTTTAAATACTTCATGTTAAGCAGCACTTGCTTTGATGGAAGAATTTTTTGCATGATGGTAAATGCATAGTCTACTGAACAGGGAAAGCTTGATTCAGAGAATGGCATTTGAAGCCTCTGGTAAGAGTTTTGTGGTTTAGTGTCTCACCTGAGTTCCTGCCAGTTCAATTCAGTTTCAGGAAGTGATAGGTCCACATCAGAAAACATAATTAATGAAGATGTGATTAGGACCTTTTCCTGGACTGAAACTTGCAGAGATCTGTACAGGTCTTCAGACACTTGTGGAAGAGGCCTTGCTTCTAGATGGGTGCAGTTAAATTCTTATCAGCCTCAAATGTCTTAAATTAAAAAAAAAAAAAAAAGCCTAAATTCAAAACAAGGGAGACAGCTGAAAAAAGTTTCATTTTTTAGTGGTCTGTTGTTGTGTTGTGTTTTGGTTGATTTGGGGTTTTTTGTTGCTTTTCCGGAGACCTGACAAACATTGTTTTCCTTGCAAAATAATACTTTAACGAAACTTTGCTGATGATCTTTTCCCAAATCCTTTTGCCTTCTCTTTGCTTTACCATCACAGCTTCCCCAGACATCTTGCTTGCTTGTGTTTGCTTCTGAGCAGCCCATCAGTGAGGCAGCTCACTCATACAGGTTGCAAATGTGTGCTTATGTCTTTGCCTGAGTTACTCCCCTCTTGAATCCACCTCCTCAGATTTTTCTCCATGATACAGTTACCTGTGCTGACTGACTTGCCCTGACACTCTTTCCCCTAAGATGACCTGCCATGCAATTTTGCCATCACATACCCATTTCCTCTTCCCTCAGTTTGCTCCATTAGCAAGCTCCCACAGTACCATTAACTTCTTTCTCTTCTTTCAAGACCATACACAAGGGACTGCTTTCATGCTGATATAGTAACATCATATCCTGTCATGGTGACTTTGATCCTTGCCTTGCCTAGAGTTCTGATTCCTCAGCTCTGGTATTTCTTCTCTGTCATCTTCTAAAAACATCTCATACCTCACAGCCAAATTCTTCCCATCTAAGTTTTATTTTGAGCTCTGCTTTTACTGGATAGCATCCCTATTTAAGTTTAGTACTGAAACTGCTGCAGCATTTCTATATATCTTCTGCAGATGTGTTAGGAGGCCTGATTGGGGCATATTAGCGCCAGCAGACTTTCCCTCTAAAACTGCGTTGGGAATAAATGAGAGCCTTCAGAAAGGTGATTCCTGACACCAGAGTCAGCAACTTAGCTCCTGCTTATCTTAGGTGCTCTGAACTGCACTCTGCCTCTCTTATTTCTGAGAAAGTGGAGAATTAAAGTGCATTTTCTGACTCTCCTGGACATTCTTATTAATGTAGTCTCTTCAGTCTCTACCTTTGTATACAAAAGGGATGCACAGATTATAGTCATTTTCAACCTATTAAAGAGATCAGAGGCATTACAGAATTTTAAACCACTACTTTTTAATTTATGTCCTTAAATATTCTTCTATTCCTGGTTAGCAGGTTGCATTTGTAGGAGGAATCAATTATTTGTTTCTCTAACGCAATTTTTGATGTTTGTGTATCTATATACATACACTCTGCTTCCTTAACATGAGATTTTTTCAATAAAAACCTTAACTCTCAAGGCTGCATGTTTCCTGGTTTTAGTATCTAAAATACAGGGGTTTAGCCCACAGTGATAGGGACTATTGGAATAAAAAAGCTGAAAAAGCTTCTCACAAAAACATACTAACCAAAAGATCATAAGTAAGATACCAAAAATATGTTGCTTTCCTGTGTGGTTAAATTATTCTTGGGTCTATGAGAAGCTCAACATGAGCCGGCAGTGTGCACATGCAGCCCAGACAGCCAACCGTGTGCTGGGCTGCATCAAGAGAAGTGTGGCCAGCAGGGCAAGGGAGGGGATTCTCCCCCTTTACTCTGCTCTCCTCAGACCCCACCTGGAGTACTGTGTGCAGTTCTGGAGCCCCCAACACAAGAAGGACATGGAACTGCTGGAGCGGGTCCAGAGGAGAGCCACGAAGATGATCAGAGGGCTGGAGCACCTCTGCTATGAGGACAGGCTGAGAGAGTTGGGGCTCTTCAGCCTGGAGAAGAGAAGGCTTTGAGGAGACCTTATAGTGGCTTTCCAGTATCTGAAGGGAGCCTACAGGAAGGCTGGGGAGGGACTATTGACAAGGTCTGGTAATGTCAGGACGAGGGGGAATGGGTTTAAGCTGGCAGAGGGGAGATTTAGACTGGATGTTAGGAGGAAGTTCTTTACAGTGAGGGTGGTGAGACACTGGCACAGGTTGCCCAGGGAGGTTGTGGATGCTTCCTCCCTGGAGGCGTTTAAGGCCAGGCTGGATGAGGCCTTGAGCAGCCTGCTCTAGTGGGAGGTGTCCCTGCCTATGGCAGGGGGTTGGAGCTGGATGATCCTTGAGGTCCCTTCCAACCTAAACCATTCTATGATTCTATGATTCTTTCCTTCTTACTCTGTTACATATGCTATAATTGCTACCAATTTCATGCAAAGTTTGTTACTACTTGTAAAAAGGCTCAGGCAGGTCTCCCTGAGACTTTTGGAATCTGAAATCAAATTATTTGGGGGGGGGAGGAGGAACAAGGTGGGGAACGAGTGGGTAGAGGAAATATGCACTATTTTTGTACTAAAAAAGGCTTATACTGATTATCTGCTATCTAAATTATACTCTATAAAAATAAACTTTAAGCTCATTTATGTGAAGCTGACAAAGTGTCAGCTTCCTTTGAAATACTACTTGGGTAGTATTTGTGTGGTTTCTGCCTATTATACGAGTTCCTAAAAAAGGCAGGTTATTTAGAGACACTCTTAAAAAGGTGCCTCTTGTATCATACCCTTTTTAAAACCCACTGTAAAAAGAAAGACACCTATACTTTTGAAACTGGTTTAATATGAGGATAGCTTTATTTGTCTTCATAATGAATGTGTCTGTTTCCTCTTGCATCTTAACTGCAGCTGTTACACTGAATTACAGCCTGTGTATTTTAGGAGTCCTTCTGTAGTTGTGGGTGTGGATCATGTAGTTTTCGTACTCTGCTGTGCTTGACTCAAGGCAGCTGCAGCTCCAGCTTTGTGCTGGTATTTGTCCTTAGGATTTCCTCGCTGTACCAGTAATGTGCAGTAGTTAGCTGAGCTGGAGGTAGTTTCCTGGTTCTTAAGCAAAATGAGTGGTTCTGAAGCTATAAAAGACTATTCTTCATCTTAGAATTTCTTGGATTGCATTGAAGAACTGACAACAAATGAAGACACTGCCTTCTTTTGCTTTGCTCATTTTGATGTTTTGTATTCAATCTAGCTATAATCTGCAATGATGAATATGCTGTATCTCAGAAGACTGTTCTTGTGGGGTTAGTAAAATTGTTTTTCCCAAAAGAAATTAGCAGAGAATGAATGCTTCTATGGATTATAGGAATCAATACAGTATTTTTATACTATGCATCTTTTTGGCTCTTGCTGATAAATAGTTTTATTAGTGATCTTGTATTTATGGCCAGCTCCTTTCAGTATGTCTTCTTTGTCTCCAAAATAATTGCATGAATGTTTGAAATCCTTAGCTTGTGAAAGTGAATGTATTCTGTAGCACATCTTTCTAGGAGTGTGACTGTCATTGATTAAATAGGTCTTTAAACAGTATTACATTGATCAGAATCAACCTTGCATGATCTGAATGGAGGATGAGTATCTTCCTTCCAAAATTAGGCATTATTCTGAAATTACATAACAGTACATTGAAAAAAAGCTTGCCCAATACTTAGTAAACTAATCAGAGCTTAAGATTTAGTTTGCAGTGCTCTTTGGGTAATATCAGGCAAGTAATGAATAAAATCATTGCAAAATAAGTGAGGTGAGCCTTAGAAACTTGTGCCTCGGAGTATAGGTTTCTATATGCTTTATTCCTCAGTTTAAAATAGAAACACAAATCTAATAACCCAAACTGATCTTTGCATCAAGGAAACCTTGAATCAGTGGCCCAGGCAAGGCTGGGAAGAACTGAATCTCCCAGTGGTCCAGGGCAGCAGGATCTTTGATCTATAACCACTGTAAACCTCATCAGGCAAGTACAGGAGTAGCTATTGATTGCAAACAGCTGAAGTGCATCAGGCAGAATTAGAAGAAGGTGGAGGTAGGGAAGACAGGGTAGGATAATAGAAAATGCATGCTTTGCTACATTTATAGTATAAAAGGGTGGTGTCAGTATTTTTACCAGTTTGTGCTGGTGGAACCAAACTTTAAACAAGAGCCTGTTTGTGGAGCTATGCACATTACCTTTCTGCACACTTGTAACTTACATGAATATGTTCCACAACTGAATGAATGCACACCATACATTCAACAGGAAACAGGCATTGTAGAATCATAGGATGTAGACAGAAAAAAAATAAAGTGTAGCACAGTACTTTTGTTTTCCATTTGATCATAATTCCTTATTATTAATCACGCTTCCTTAATACAGGCACAGAAACATTGTTAGAGAACGTTGATGAGACTCTAATAATACATTAAACCTGGTAATCAAATGATGCAATGTCTTCAAGTATTACCTGCCCAGTCTAATTCCCTTTAAATTCAAAGACTCAGGGTCTTTTGAGAAAAGTGTATGATGCAAACATCTGTGATCTTGGTCTGTCTTTAGTCCCCAAGACATCGCAGGCAATAAGACCTTTAATATGAAGTGAAGATAACTTAGGAATCTATATAGCAATATATCATTGCATACTTCTGGATTATATATAAACAAATGAAAGTGATTAAAAGAAATACCAAAGCAACTATTCACACCTCTGATATACCACTTGATCTTGGATACATGGAAAAAGATGTCATAGCTACTAGAATGGCCAGCTAATGGTGCAGAGGGGTTTCTTTGGGGCAGTGTGTATTTTTATGTACCTGAAAAAAAAATGGAAACACTTTATTTAATGACAAGATTCTGAACTTGTTACATTTTTTTACTTCCCACCTTTTCTTGTCCTACATTTCCTCGTCTGTAGTTGACTTTTCTTAGAATAAGACATGTAGCTATTGATGTGAAGATCTTTCAAAACCATATTAAAAACACCAAAGTGCTACTTTTTGCGAACTTTTTCTGTGGCCTATTTTTAGGGAAAATCCCAAGTGAACTGAAGTCAATTAAGTTCTGAATGTCAAAATTCAGATTAATCATGAAAGAAGCACTTTCATTTTTAATATGTTAAATAAATAATTAAAGTGAATTGTAATGAAACACTATTAATAAGCTTTTCTTCCTTGAGCTCCCACTGGTCTGATTTCTGATGAACAATCCAATGTGTGCAGTATCTTAATCTTTGAATGGTCCCATTGATATTTACTGGCATTGATCTGTGGAGTAATTTGCAGCACGCCCCGCATAAAGGTTGCTTTCTCACATACCAGCTTAAAATTCATCTATCTAGATTGTTACATAATTTACTTTGAAAGAAGAAATGTAGAATTTTGAGAGAGAAAGAAGAAAAATGGTCCAACTGTGGCTTTTCCTTTTATTAGATCTTTTTGTTGTCAGCACACATTTGGGGACCTTCTTAGCTTTTTGTGAACTACTGTATTAGACTGTACTAACTAGGGAACTTTTATTTTTTATTGGGAAAGAAAAAGAATCTCAAGAATAGAAATAAAGACTGTATAGAAAAATCCTTAAATGTTAATGACTTTACTAATGAGGAACAGAAGATGATTTCCCTGATAAAACTGTGGACTAGTTAACTTCCCAAGGGCTACAAAGAGATGAGTTGAGAACACAGGACAAAGCATTAGACATTTGTTGTGCAAAGACAGAAATCTTGCATTACAGCTGCTTTTTCTTCTTGCAGATGAAGAGGAACACATTTCATAAGAAATGCTGCAAAACAGTAATCAAAGTTGTCCAGATTTACGTTCAGTTTTACTGACTTAGTTTACCCGATTCAACAGATGATACTGAGAAAACAATAGGCATTGCATCAACTTTCTCCAGCATTGACAGTTGTTTTCTGAGGTATCTGAAGAACCTACCAGTCATATGTCACAAAGACCAGCATGATACCTTCAAGTCCTGCATTGTGAAGACAAAAGAAAAACTCTGTTCGGAAAATATATAGAGTGTATTGAATAAGCAAAATTAATATATGTAGACAATTCCAACCAGAATGGGAAAGCATTTTCTTAGTGCAAGGAATCATGGTGGTAACATATGCTTACTTTGAAATGAGTTTATATCTGACTTTGGGTATCTCTTTTGTTATAATTCACAGACCAATATTAAATTGAAATTATTGTATGAGAGCAGAAAATGAAGCAATGAAACAGAGAAGTAATTGTGCATTTTTAAAAAAGTTTGGAGTCAGAAAGTTATGTCTATGTTGATAGAACAAATTTTAGTATTCTTAGAGGCTTGGAGAGACTGCACTTGCACTGTGCAGTGTAGCCCAGGAAAAAGCAGAGCTCTGAATATAAGGATAAAGATTGGGCATAGGATAATTCTAAATGGGGCATCACTTGATTATCAGGTTTAATGTGTTATTAGTGTCTTGCTGACCTTTTCTATCAATGCAAAACATGAGCAGATGTTGTCATTAAAGAGAAAAAGAGAACAGATGTGGATAGGAGCAGGCCAGCTGCCAAAAGATCAGCTGACACTGTGCTGACATAAAGTGTAATCTGGGGAGTCCTCCTTATCCAAGGAAACCTTCACATGCAGCAAATCTATCAGTGTCTGTATATGCAGGAGTCACAGCACTGCCTGTGAACTACTCTCTCATCTGGTCAGTATGTCTTTGTTGCTTGTTTTGTTTTGGCTGATGTATCAGATTTTAGTCTCTCAAAGTCTCTTGTCTAATCCGCTGAGAACAGACCACGAAGAGAAAATGGGTATTTAGGTCATGTTGCACATTTTCAGCAGATGTGCAGAAGTACTTTGGTTTGAGATCTGTGTGGAGAATGTTGCAGACAACTTCTAACTTTAATATCTTTCCAATGTAGAATGTGTTGCTTTTGGATTCTTACAAGAGGAGAGAAACAAACAAACTTTACTTGGGTTGTAGCTATAGCAGTAACTTAGAGGTGGTCTCAGTTGAAGAGAAACACTTATGTGGTGCGATGAAAACAGATTCCCACAGCCTCCTGTGGATTGCTTTGCTAACTGCTTTTGTAGAGGTGAATGTAAGATGCTGCTGAAATATTGGTGGATGATGTAGTGATGGTAAAAAGATTCGATCTTTCTAGCATGTCCTGTTATTTATCACCAGAAACCTTGAGATAAAAGTGTAAGTGCATCCTCCTTCTCCTCCTATGCTCAATCACTAAAGCTGTGCTTTTATGTGTGTCTTCCTCTGTTCATTGTCTGAGCAGGATGAAGGTGCTGATTCTTTTTGCAGGAGGAATTTTACTTTTCCTATTGTTGGTGGCTGTTTTTTTTTTTCATTTGAGTTGTTCCCCCCGCCCCCCCTTTCTTTCACTTTCCCTAGGACAGTGTAGCTAAGAAGAGAAAAGGCTCAAGAACAGGAGGAGAGATTTGTGTTCTCAGTAAGGACAATATAACTGTGGACTGAGATTTCATGTGAAAGCAGGTTAATACAGAATCTGACAACCTGTAAGAGACTGTAGGAAGCCATTTCCACCATTGTTGACATAATGATGACTTAAAAAAAAAAAAAGGCAAACATACAAATTCCCAGAGACAGGAAGATGAGGAGGAGGAGCAGAATTCTTTAACCTAGCATGTCCTCTACCTGTATTGAATAGAATCATGTCATAGAATCAACCAGGTTGGAAAAGACCTCCAAGATCATCCAGTCCAACCTATCACCCAGCCCTATCCAGTCAACTAGACCATAGCACTAAGTGCCTCATCCAGTCTTTTCTTGAACACCTCCAGGTATAGCAACTCCACCACCTCCCTGGGCAGCCCATTCCAATGCCAGTCACTCTCTCTGTGAAGAACTTCCTCCTAACATCCAGCCTATACCTCCCCCCGGCACAACTTGAGACTGTGTCCCCTTGTTCTTTTGCTGGTTGCCTAGGAGAAGAGACTGACCCCCACCTGGCTACAGCCTCCCTTCAGGTAGCGGTAGACAAGCCTTTGCTTGAGTGTTTTCTAAAGGAGAAAAAAGAAAAAGTATTATCTCTGCTTCTTAAAGAGTGTGTAATAGTCTGCATTGCCTTGTAATGCAAAGTCTCTTGAGCAGCGTTTAGTTGAGCAAGCTGTACTAAGTTCCTACTCAAGATTTTGTTAACATTAGTGTTCAGTTTCTGGGGCTTTGCCTCTGATAGAGTAAGAAGCTTCAGGGTCCCCACTTTTAGACCCATGATCCAAATGCTTTCTACTGTAGAAGGTCCAGCTAAAGAGACTGATAAATTAGGCAATATGGAGCTGCTGCTTACAGCAGCTGGATAACTCCTGATTTGTGTAAGAGGTCCTTTGCAGCTAAAGCAAGTATATACATTTTAACAGTGCATACTCGCTCTTGATGTGTTTTATCTCTTTGAGGCTTTTAACAGCACTGTTCTTTGAGTCATCTGTGATCCACTCTTTCAGTTTAGAGCTTCCCAGGGACCCAAAGCTCAAGAGAACAAAATTAAATATAGGATGCCTCCCCTCTTCCCCCCTTGAACAGAAAAGAATTAGGTAGAAAAAGTGGAAAGGGGTAAAACACCCATCGAAAACAGTCTGGCACCAATTTTGGAAGTTAAAACTAACTTTAACAATAAATAAAGGATATGTAAGGTAAGGGAGTTTGCAGAGGTATAAGGAAAGGGAAAGCAGATACCAAATATATATATATAAAACAAGATGGATAGCAATGGATGGAGGTAGATTCAGGAGATGGCTAGCCCGCCATGTGGTTGGCTGGCCACATGGCAAAGCTGGAGCAGCAAGGGTCTTGCTCTTCAGGTGAGGCAAGCAGAGAGAGAGAGAATAGGAAGTTCTCAGGATTTTATAGTATTGCAGACAGGAAATGGGAGTGGGCTAATGTTTGCACTTGGGGGCTCAGGTTCCAGTCCAGACCACCTCCCAGGAGGGGCCAGGGGGACCTGGGGTCAGTTTCCTGACCATCTCCCAGCCCCCTTAGAGGCTCAACCTGTAACATCCACATCTATGTGTTTAGGTGGACAGCAGCACAAAATTGAATGTAGATATACAGAGGAATGCTATAAATTTAAAATCAAACAAACAAAACCCACCACCACCTCAAACCCCACCTCCCACCCTGACTTATGAAGTACCTTTCAGTTTTATTTTCCTTTTTCCCTGTGTCATAGATACCATTTGGACCATGGCTTTGCTGTTAGTTCTCCCTTTGGAAGTCTCAGGGGTTTTGATTTTTGTTGTTGCTATTTTTACTAATTTTGGTTTTGCTCAGGATTTTAGCATTTTTATTTTCCGTGTTCAACCCTTCAAGACACAGAAAAGCCTTGAAAGCTTGTCAGGAGCAAAGATTACATCATTAGTAAACTGGGTTAAAGGACGGGATTCTACAGAAGATTTTCCAATTGATAGATAGAATACTGGTGGATTTATTGAAGAGTTTGGTTTAGAGTGTCTTCATAGACACCAGCTGTTAGTTATTCCCCTTGTTTATGTTATCTCCATCACTATGCCGCAAGGATTATTTTGCTCATCTTGATTCCTTCCTATGTCTTGATTGCTGCCAAGCCAGTGTTCTTGGCTACTTTGAGACACATGGAGAATAAACATTCACCATCAACAGTACAAAGTCCATTCAGCAGCTTTAATGACAACCAGAAACAGTACTGAATACTGCCATGCATGTAGTTGGATTGGATGGGTGGATAAACCTTTCATTTGGTTAGGCTTTGCAAAAGACATTCTTTAAGAAAACAAACCCACAGAACCATGAAAGTCATGCTTCAATATTAGCTATTCCATGATAAATCTCAACACAAATCTGTTTATCTGGGTGATAGTCAGCTGGATGTTTGCTAAGTATGAGGAAAGATGACTGTTGTAAATGCTTTGACCTAAACTAGGTGTCTTTTCCCAGACAGTTTTGGGTGTTTATATGAATGGCTGTCAAGCTCTATGCATTGTTTCTTGGGCCAGCAGCTTCTTTTGACAATATTTCCTTGATTCACCCTACCATAGTTGGTTCCCATGTGGTTGACCTGCTGGCTCAGTAGTAGAGGGCTTCATCTGCCTTCTTTGAAGGCTGGTCTTGCTCAGCACTGCACTGTTTAGCGTGATGTGCGTGTCAGAAATAAAGTGTAATCAGTACAGCAGTGCTTATCAACACCAGCATTAAATGCCTAACTTTGGCTTCCTGGTGCCTGTTCTCCATTTTGTGTGGTGTGAAGTCTGTCCAGCCTGGAAAATAAGTGATAAAATTGCTCCTTTGACTCGTGCAATGGATAACTCTGTGGGAGGCTGCCAGAATTCAGCCCTAAACCCAAAGACTTTGCTCCTGTCTGTAATGCAGCTATGCTCATTTCCTATGGGCACTTCTCCATGCTATACTGATGTCAGGCACATAGGATTTCTGCTCATATGCATCCCATAATCCTTCCTACAGTTCTTTTATTTCACTGCATTTGAGGCTGAACTTATCCTCCTCAGAGTACTTAATTAAATCAGAGCCACTATGCTATAAACTTGTCACAAATAAATGGATATTGCCCCAAGTCAATGTGTTTGTTTTAGATTTTTTTTTCTGGGGTATTTGAATTCTTAGTCTTGATGAGAGCTGTGAGGCCAGATACCATGGTAGCACACCACCTGCCGTACCACAGTATTGACCTGGCTGGCAGTGCAAGCTTTTACATTTGAGATAAACAAACAGAACTTCCATCCTGGGAAAACAAAAGAAACCACAAACAAACAGCAAACCAAATGAGAGATTATGTAGACGATGAAATTAAACTTGCTGCTGAAAGAAAAAGCTGGGGCAGTCAGCAGGCGGACAGAGGCAGACAGGGGCAGTGAGTGTGTGCCTGTGCGACAGAGAGCAGGAGCAAACGAGCAAGAGGAAACGAGCAAGAGGAAGCCCTGAAACTTAAACTCCTCCTGCAGCTCTGCATCTGCTCTGAGTCATTGCTATGACTCACACTGACAGTGTTCACGTTTGCTAGCATTCGGATGGAGCAGGTCTGGCAACAGAAGAAGCAGGTTAGATTATTGATTACCTGCTGCAGCAAACAGTTGCGCCAAGATGTTTTTTTATGAGCACAGATGAAACAGAGGAGGCTCTGACGAGCACTATTATGATTGTTTTCTTACGGTAAGAATGCTTGTCATTTATTAGAGGACGATACGAAAGAGAATGTAGAGCTAGTGAAGAAGGCTGAGTCTCTTTCTGCTGCTGCTTATTCTCAGAGGATAATGATCTTTAGAACCTCGTTACTGCAGAGCTTCGTTGTGACTGTTTGCAGTGCCATATGGAGAATCATATGACTAATGGGCAGTGCATGTCCTAGGAAACAAAATAACTGTATTCTCATTCATTGATGTTATGTAAGCCATGGCAGCCATGTTAAGGATAGAAGACCTCTTTCGAAGAAACAGTGATGCTAGATGATAGGGCAAGGAAAACAACTAGTTTTTAAGCAGCTGTCTGATCTTTGGAAAGTGCTGTAGCTCTGTAGTTCTTTTTTAAGCTGAATTTACCAACACCCGAATTTCTGTATTAATAGAATTAAAAAGCAGTGGTTTTAAAAAGGACAAAATAGTTGTTTACCTTTAGTATCAGAGTGCTGTTTTGACTTGAGTGTTCAGGCTGGGACTGTGTGCATGCTGTGATCTGTGCAGCACATGAATGTAAACAGTTCCTTCAAATACTTTTAATGCTACTTCCAGATACCAGGATGATTTTCTTTTAGTGCCGCTGAAAGACCATTTATACATATGTATTTTATATATATATGTGTGTGTGTGATATCTTGTTCTGACAGTTGTTACGTGCAGAATGTAGGTCACATGCTGGTTAGTGCTGACATATGCAGAGTGTGTAAAACATTTTTGTTGTAGTATCTTTACTGGCGTTTTGTTCACTCTGGTGCTATAATTTTAACATAGGTTAGACTGGAATCACAATTTTTCCTCACGTGGAAACTACTGAATCTTGAGCTTTTGCCATACTCCCCACATCCATCTGGTTTTGAACTGCAGTAATGAATTTATCTTAATTTCTTTTTCAGTGTCCTTTCAAAGTGCATATTGCAGTGAGTTTATCAGCTGCTCTCAGTAACAAAGGAGCCTGATCACTTCTATATATTATTTTCAGAATGAGAGAATGTCAAAGCCTGATTGTTTACTAGCTTATTTATTTCAGCTACTTGAAACCATGACTTATTTTCTTTCTGGAATTTACCTAAAAACGACCACTGTCTTCTCTTAAAGAATATGGTTCTGTAATAAGGTCATTTGAAAATGACAGGATACTTTGGGGTCTTATTCTATTTGCTAGATAATGGCATTTGCTGCTGCAGTGTTCTCATCCCTGTCAACCAGATTTATGTTACTTCCTCTTTTTTTAAGAGATTGAACTTCTTAATAAAATGTGAACTGAGGTTTGTTAGTGCATTTGTAGTATCTTTATATTTCTCCTGGCATCCAACTGAGAAAACCAAAGTCATTCATGGGCACCTATCTGCCAGAACAAAGTCTGGATCACTAATTTCTATGATTTATGTTTCTGATATTTATCATGTTAGAGCATTGTAAATGCATGCTACTTTAGACATTGTTTTAGGACTGCTCACTAATAAAGTTCTGGCACATGGCAGTCTTTCCTTCCTCTCTCAAATCCCAACAAGTCTAAATAAAACAGTCTTTGCAGTCTTAATTTTTCCACTGATTTGCCTCTGAATTACTGTTTTCTGACACTGCGCCAGGGCGGTCTTTGCCTTCATGTTTACCTCTAAGTATGTATGCAGTTAGAGTACCAATTATGTATTGTTGAACCAGAACAAATAATTTATTATAATAAAAAATAAACTTCAACGGAGTTTACTTAATTGCTTAATGCATTGTGTGTGCAGTTAAATATTAAACAGTTAACATTTGGAAAAGAAATTGCAAGAACAGGCTTAATGTCTGAACGACAGGATGTCAGCTCTTGAATCAACACAGCTGTGAAGATAGCCTCTTCATCCTGCTGGTCCATAAACTTTGTGCAAATGATGACCACCAGAGAGAACTCCCTGCTGTTGTCTTGTTCTCCTGCTACCTGCTATGTCTCTCTATCTGCTACTGGAATGCCATTAAGTGAAAAAGAGCAAAGAGCCCAACCTCGCAAGATCAGTTAGACAGTTTGCTTTATGCACACTGGCAAGCTTCTAGGCAAAGCTAAAACCATTTTAGTGCTTGTTGTGATATTATCTTGATAATGATATGCCTTCTTTTGGGTAGATTAACAAGTCACAACTGAGACATAAATATCCAAGGCAGGAGAGATTTGTGCAGGAAAATGGTTGTAACTTTGTGTTAAATACAAAGGAAGCAGCTGCACTTGATCCTTCTATGCAGGGGTTTTGCAGGAAGTATGATAAATCTTGTTAAAGTCTACCCTTTAGACACTCTGAAAGTCAGTCTTTGTTGCTTTAAGTTGGCTTTGCATCAGGCTGTGAAGGCAGTGACAGGAGCTGTTTGGCAAGATATGAAGTGTGAGAGTTGGTCTTCTCTTTGACCTTTCTTTTCTATAATCGAAGCTTATTATATCCAGTGAACCCAAGCAGGAGATCCCAGCTCACTCTTTCCCTTTCCTGTTCCTAACCTACAGAACATTGTAGGAGCACTGGAACAGGCTACCCAGAGAGGTTGTGGAGTCTCCTCTAGATACTTTCCAGATCTGCCTGGATGCATTCCTATGTGGACTACCCTAGGTGATTCTGCTTTGGCACAGGGGTTGGAGTTGAAAATCTCTGGCGGTCCCTTGCAACCTCTAAATGTTCTGTGAATCTGTGATCATTGGTGCTTGCATGGCTGATTTTCTCTTCTCTGCATTACTCCAGAGATATGTTTTTGTTTCTGCCCTTGCTGAAGCTTTTGCGGACTTCCCACTGAAGTTTAAGCCCTATTTTTAGATTCTCACTTCAGCTGCTCTACTGTAGTCTGTTTAATTTTTTTTTCTTTGCTTGATCGGTTTTCCACCAAGGCAAGCCTTAAATGGTGGAAAGTGGCAAAGATCATGTAATTCAGCTCTTTCCTTTTGTTCCTGTGCCACTTGTGTAGTGAATTACAGGTGAAGTGTTTACCTGTCCTTTTATCTGTTTCTTCCTTCATGAAACCTTCTGCTTTTTTTATGGCTTTCTTTGTCACCATGCCCTAACTGTGTTATTTTGAGCCCTTCATCTGCCTTCCTGGCACTTGGAAAGCAATGCTGTTGGATTAGCTCTGATCTCTTACATGTTCTGCTTCCTCAGTCTGTGAGCACACGTTTTGAAACAGGCAGCAGCATTGTTCTTGTGCATGCTGTTCAACCTCTCCCTGCCATGGCAGGAGAGAAATGTCTCTGAAGGAAACAGAACTGTTGCTGTGGGTAGTAAGTGGAAAAATTAGATGCATGGAGCAAATGAAGCATTTCTACAAAATTTTTAAAGCTCTGAGACCTTGAGTGGGAGAAAGGTTGAATTTTACACAAAAGCTATGTTGTCAGTGATGTATAGCTAGCCTTGATAAATGGCTGATGAAGAACTTAGGGGAAATCCAGTCTTGTTATTGAAATAAATTTACATGAATCATCTTTAATATGGGTGACATTTTGATTGTATGACAGTTCTACCTGATGATCAACCCAAATCAAACACTGCTCTATCATGTGCTGAGTTTTACATGGAGTAGAAGACGGTCCATGCAATGAATAACAAGTGATTCATTTATTTATTTTCCATCCAGAACTATGGTTGCCATATGGTGAATTGGTATTTGACATTAGACTTTCTGAATCAGGACTCTGCGGTATATGAAATAGCAGCTGTACACTGGTGTCGTAGCACAGCATTTCTGTTTTCAAATCTAAATTTGAACACAAAGAAGGGAAAAGGTTTGTTTGAATTGAGTTTTTGTACAAGATTGTGGTGTGGTTTTGGGTTTTTTTGCATATTAGAAGTAAGCCCCTGGAAACTGGAGTTATGCTGAAATGACAGTCTTGCGTATGAGCAGTATGAATAGCACTGTTTGCAATACTGAATCATCTCATTTCTTGGAAAACTTTTGTTATTTGTATTACTTTTAAAAGTGGTAGTTATGACATCACTGCTTTTGGGGTATTCTATTTGTATATGCATGTGCATCTAGAAAGCATCTACTGTGTTCCTTTTCCTGTTTTCTGAGGACAACTTCTTCCTTGGATTAGGTTTTTTTGCCTGGTTTTGAAGAGAAGGGGAAACGAACTGTTAAATCTTTGTTTATATTGTGTCATGAAAAGCTCTTCTCTTAATCCTGGCACAGTTCAGGCAGAGAGGCAGGTGAACATGTACTGTTTGCCCTGGAAGGCCTGAAGTGTTAGAGGGGTACACACCATTGCATTGTGTGAAGTTCTGTGTCACACAGGAAAAGTCACAGCCTCAATTTTTGTCTCTTGAAACCTTTTTTTTTATTCTTGAGCATGTACTAGTTTAAATAAAGAGCCTATACTGTGAATGTAGCAATGTTGATACTTTTCATTTGCCTTCAGGCTGTAAGTTTCCATTTGTCTAATGTTTCACATATATAGTCCTCCTGCCCTGCTCTGGAGTCAGTGAAAGGATGAGTGCAGTTCTATTTCACTCTGGTTAAATGAGATTTTGGCTTGGATTACGATGTCATGTTATTTCTGTGCTGAATTCTCCTTGTGTTTTATAGGGACAGAGAAATCTGGGATTAGCTCAGTTTTTATTTCAGTTTGATGCTTCATCTTTTAAAGCAGCAGAGCACCTCTAAGTCTGCTGTGCAGGCTTAAGTATATGATAGTGCCTTTGTAGGCTTGATGTCGCATATGCCTCTGAATTGTCAGGTGAAACAGTTTAAAATCAATGGTTCCATGATCTTTAATGCAGATTTACTTTTTACATAAGTACTTGCTAGTGCTGGGTGGTAGAGGTGCTACAGGGAGAGGTTAATAACAGGGCACGTCCATTTCTGCAGGTTATTTGGGCCATAAATCTGACTTCCTGCTTTCTTTCTTTTAAGTAAAATAGACCACATGGTAATATTCTAGGCTGCACTAAAAGGTCAGGCAAGTAACTTCGCTGTGTTTCCTGTGTGTGATTGGTAAGTGTATTTTAACTCCCAAATTCCTGAAATAAAAGATGCAATAAAAGGGTTTTATTCTGTCTTGTTTCAGAAATAGACACTAGTGGTCTGACCTTAAAGCAAAGGATTTATTTTTTTTTCCTCCTGGCATTGATGTTTTTCTCTGAGCAATTGGAAGGGCTTCTTCTGAGGACATATGAACCACCATAGTAAAATGTTGATCATTTTAATGCACATAGAAGACTGGGAAAAAAAATGCCATACTGCCAGTGTCTTCTCTTGTTTCACAAAAGCTTGCAGGAAGAGCTTATTAGAGCTGCATCTGTTAGTAGGGGGGATTGGTATGAAAAGCAATGCAATTATCCAGTGTAAATATTAGTATTGTGGCTCTGAATACATGACATGAAAATGCATGCAGCTGAGCTGGCTAGAATGAAGTCTTCCTGTTATAAAGTCTCTTAATGTTGGTGCCTGGGAAAAATTCATTAAATTATTCTTTGTTCCTGAGATAAGTGCATGACTTTCAATTCTATTCTAGTAAACAGGAGGTAGTGAGTAATAGAAAGAATGCAACCTTTGTAGTTTTCCATGCATAAGAAAGATTTCTGATTGTTGTCCCATAGCTCATTGGTGAGAACATGATATTAAAACCACTAAGACTTTTACAGGGAGGTGTTTTCACACAACAGAAGTTGCATACAAAAGGGATTGTTCTTTTGCCAGTGAGGCAGACTTGCAAACTAGACCAAAAATGGAGTTGGGAAAGAAAGACTAATGGGGAATTAGAGGAGATTCTTCCTGGCTTTCCTATGAAATCTGCAATTCACCTGGGGAATAGAAGGAAGCTGGGGCAAGTTTGATCTCAAATTTATAAATTTCAGCGAAATTGCTTGGGATGTTATATCAGAAAGTAATCTGAGAGCCTTATGTTTGCAGACTGATGATTTCTAGAATCTCTAACATAATATGAGGAAGCACTGATGCTGTCATATAACTTGTTTTTTCCCAAAACTATGTATTGCTTCTGATTGGGCAGAAGAAAATAAACTGAAGATTTAGTCCTAAGTTTGTCTTGAAGCAATGTGGTGTCTTATGGAGGATCCTGTGAGAGACCTTACGGGGCTTTCCCATCTTTACTCAATGTTCACAAACAGTTTTTTACCTTTTATAACACTAAAGTGCATGGTGAATGGAAGTAGCCATTAAAGGTGCAGGCAGTGTTATAGATTAAAGAAATAGGAGTTGAATTGAAAGGAATTGAGTTTGATAGCTTTTAATTCATGCTCTGAGGATTCTGACTTGTGGTCTCTGGACCATTGCAAGAGGTGTTCAAGATGCTTATTTTGGTGAAGTCCACAAAGTCATGGCTGCAGGGACTAGAGTGAAATACAGTCACAGTTTTCTCACGTGCCACAGCCTTAATTTGTCACATTTATCGCTGTATGTTGGAGCTGCATAAATTATTGTTGCCTCTCTTTTACAGGCATCTTTTGCAATTGAGTGCACATGAATGTTATTGCTCTTCCAGTTGATATGATCTGAGAGAGACTGAATCAAAGTTATCTGAGGACACTTTCATAGTGAAACTGCAAATGCCTCCCAGAAGTCATCTCCTGTGGGTCTGAGTGGGCAGAATGAGATGTGTCTTCGCTGCCTGCAGAGCAGGCTGGATCATGAAGGGCGGAGAACTGCCAAGGCAGCAACAGTTCTGGCTGCTGCCATCCAGCTGTCTCCTCCTACCCTTCTGCCATGGAAGCCCTGTTTCTGCTGGGTGCTTTGTATCCCAGAGAAGGAAAGTGGAAATGGTGACAGCTTGCATGGGACAGTTGGCATAGTTTATTTTTCCCCTTGAAGAAGAGCTCTTTCACAGAATTGTTTTGGAGATGCCATGTCATTTCAGTGCATGGGAGTAGCGTAAAGGACTGAGCACCTTCTGGGGACAGATAGCGGCGAGAGGGGGATCTGGTTGTGCATGCAGAAAGATAGACTTCATTCGCATAGTGAGTGCTTGAAGGAATACCTGCTTTTATTCTCAGAAGTGTCAGGAGGCTGCCAGTATGTCCATACAAACTGACAAAGGGAGTAGCTTGGCTTCAACACTCATGATATCTGAATTTTGGCTACCATGAAATACTTTGCCTTTTTTTGTGAGATGCAGGTGTTTCCTAGTAGCTCAAGATGAACTGAATGCGCTTTTCTGTGTTGTTAGTGGAATTTATATTTAAACATCACCCCCACTCCAGCCTTTAATTTTGTGGAATATAAAAAAATGTCACTGGTAAGATGTTACTGAGGGCTGGAAGCAATTTGGCACACAACAGTTGTCTCTCTAAAAACTGTGACTGTTTCTACCAATTTTATGTAAAATTAGCAGAAAGACAAACAGAAGGCAGAAAAATTACTGGTGAATATCTGCTTAGGTGATGTGATATTTGTGATAAGTAGCAGACGAAAAATCTAGTAACTTGACTCAGTTTCTGTGAAGATTTGATACCCATTCCTGTCGTGAACAAGACACCCAGGATAAATAGAAAGGGTTATTCATTCCTAGCAGAGTTTACTTGTCACTAACATTTGCAAACCTCTGAAAGGCTTCTAAGAGAAAGAGAAGAGGTGGCAAATAGGCATTTGGGAGAGCTGTGGTAACTTATGGAGAGTGTAATACTTGACAATTTTTTTTTTTTTGCCTTTTTTTTTTTAAGTATAACCTCTTTCCTAGCTTCTTTACAGCTTTCCTAACTTCCCTACAACTTGTACTTTTCCCTCCTATTCCTCTCTGATTCATATTTCTGGGAACTAAGAAAACAATGTCTTTGTAGTGAATATGTGACTATTGATATGCAACACAGCCTAGATTTGCCCATTTGGAGGCGTTTAAGGCCAGGCTGGATGAGGCCTTGGGCAACCTGCTCTAGTGGGAGGTGTCCCTGCCTATGGTGGGGGGTTGGAGCTGGATGATCCTTGAGGTCCCTCCCAACCTAAACCATTCTATGATTCTATACTGTGCTGCAGATTTCATGACTGGAGTGCCTAATGTTCCAGTTTGCATCAGCTCTCAAGTGGCATTTGGGGATCCATAAAAACAGGTGTGCAGGACAAGGTCAGTTCAATGGTTTACCCTAGAAGGAAGACTCATCTTACTGTTGGTGATATCTGAGGGATTTGTATTAAACTGAATACCCTCAGAATATCATCATTTACTTATACTATGTGAAGATAATTTCTACCCATTACTACTTTGATGTTTAGTTTTAAAATGGAGTAGTATTTAGCCTGAAAGCATAGCCTCTTGTAATTAAAAAAAAAAAAAAGAGAGAGAGAGAGAGAAATGTGAGCATTTGGTAGCTAAGAAAAAGGTGTCTTACTGTGACACTAATATATGAAAGAGAGGAGTGGCAATTCTGGGTAGTGGGTACCATCCACTTACTATCAGCAATATTAAAGAATTATTCCAATTGATTCAGTGTGGTCCCAGATGTTCTTCATACACCTCTTCTGCATGAGCACATAGTAAATGGTTGGATTGATTATGCTTACAATAACAAACCAGGACTTCTCTTTAATATTTGAAACAGAATGTGAAATCCAGAATCTACTCAGACAAACCAGATTGACCTCGAGACTGTATTTTGTAATTTTTCTTTGCTTCCCATTTTGCAAGACAGCTCTCTAGCTAGACTGGCTTGTGGAGGTGCATGTGACAACGATGAGGAACAGACCTAATGTCGGGGCGTGCTGTAGGTTCTGGCTCCGTGTTTGTTCGATGTGGGGAGATTGGCATGGGCTATGATTTTCTTTCTGTGAAAATCAAGAGCAGAGCAAGGTAAATTGTGACTGTTTTCTGCCAGACAATGAAATTCATACTCATTCAGAAACACATCCTAGCATTAGGAATGCTAAAGTGCTGCTGCAGCCAGTGGTACAGTCGCAGGTGTGTGTTTTATTTTTTGCCAACTGGGAGCTGAAAATAGCTAAAGTTTTAATGTTGTGAAAGTGCAGGTTGCATACATAATCCAAGCAAATCTGAAAAAAATTCTGGGGAAGTCAGATAAAGGCAAGGCATTTCCTCTTTTTCTGTAAGGCATGTTTTGATATAATAGTGATAGTATCTTGTGTAAGTTACTAGTGCAGAAAGAGTTGCCACATTGGACACAATGCTCAGAATGAAGAGTTTATATTCTTTAAAATCTTGAAGACTGGCATTTCGAAATGAGGAATGAGAGTAAAGGCTTCAGGAAATCATGTATAGTTTGTAAAAAAACTTAAAGAACACTTCATTTTATTTGCCACAAGGCAACAAAAATCAGGCAGAGCACAGCAGGACACAGTACTTTCAGTCTGCTTAAAGTTTGTAGCAGCAGTCATAGCTATCTTGACCTAGAAAAAGAATATGCTGCCTTGGTTTGTAGGCTGGTTATTGGAAACTTGAGCCTTTAAAATATGTTTACAGGAAATGTCTTCTGAGGTACACTGAGTCTGACAATTTGTTTTAAATGAGACTTAGTTTGCTGCTTTACTGTCATGTGGTTCATTATCAGCTGCTTGTCTGCTGCACAGGTTCCTGCTCTAAATCTAACAGCATAAATAGCAAATATAGTCCTTCCCCAGCTTGGTTCTGTCAGAGTGCTTTGGTTAAAATGTTTACAAACTGCTCTGTTTTGCTTTGCCTTTTTTTTTTTCAGTCCAAGAATTCTAGGGTGGAGATTTTGTTTGTTTATGTTTTTTTGTGTGTGTTTGTTTTGTTTGTTTAAAAACAAACAAGCAAAAGTTTAGCTTGTACCAACGTATGTGGTTTTATTAACAGATAAGAGGGGCAGAAAAGCAAGAACAAACAATTGGAAGCAGTATCTAAGGTTGGGTCAATTCCTATGGGAATAGCATGCCTGTCAGGCTGTGCCTGGATAAAAGCTACCAAAGCTAGCCTCTGGGAAAAGCAGCTCTGTTTGGTTGGGGATTTTTTTGATTAACAGACAAAGTGACACCTCATGCCATGGGTTGCAGGTACTCTTCAGAGATGTTGACTCCATATTTGACTGCAAAGAAAAGGGGTTAATTGCTGTTTTCTCTCTGAAGTGTTTTAGCTGCTGTCCAGTGAGTGAGAAAGAGGGAGGAAGAAAGGAGAGAGGAGAAAGTGAAGTATTTTCCATTAAGTTTCCCTGTCATTCTTAAGTTTGTGTCACGCTGAGGTTTCTCCACAGGCAATAGAGTCATATGCTTCACTTTCTGCAGTACTTGGAAATAATGGTATGACAGATTTAACTGAGGTCTGATGCACTCCATTGCTTGTGTGGTAATCTTGGTGGCAAGTACAAGTGATTGAGGAGAATAAATATATTAATATATATTGTTTCCTTACAGTGAAGTATCTGAATGGCTTTTAAGCTGAGACTTGAACTGCCATCATCAGTCAATGGCAAAACAATTTCTATATGGTTTTAATTAAGCAAAAACATGCCACAGTCTTTGAAGAATCTTTTTTTCTATCATAATTTCTTAATGCAGAAGGCCAGAGGCAGAGGTCTCAAAAAGTTAATGCTTTGGTGTGCTCTGCAGTAGTGCAGTACCACACTCTGATGTGACCTTACTGCTGTGACAGGGCAGTGTAATTTAAAAACTGTACAACATAGAGTGGAAAAGAGGGGCTCAAGTTGATGCTCAGTTAGAATCATTTATATGCAAATGACATTGGACTCTGTTTTTTCTACTTGGACACTTGATACTGGTGTTCAATTTAGTTGTTATGGCTAAAGCAACACTTCAGTGTCTCTAAATCAGGTACCAAAGCACAACAGAATTGGAGTACAATTAAAAATGTGACTATCGAAGACAGACTCTAGAAATGCAGTTGAAGAACCAGAGCTGCTTTTAGAAAGGGGCTGCAGAGCAGGAGGGCACCTGCAGGAGGTCAGAGTGTACCAGGGGATGGTAGAACTTGCTTTCTTTGCAGAAGTTGTGATATTCTAAAAAGCTCACTGGTGAGCTGGTTTTAAAACACATCACTCTAGAATGCGTGATTTCCAGCAATGCTTTGTAAAAGGAGTGGGACTGCTGGTAGTGAGCCAGCAGTGTGCCCAGGTGGCCAAGAGAGCCAATGGCATCCTGGCCTGCATCAGGAATGGTGTGGCCAGCAGGAGCAGGGAGGTCATTCTGCCCCTGTACTCTGCACTGGTTAGACCGCACCTTGAGTACTGTGTCCAGTTCTGGGCCCCCCACTTTAGGAGGGACATTGAGATGCTTGAATGTGTCCAGAGAAGGGCAACGAGGCTGGTGAGAGGCCTTGAGCACAAGCCCTATGAGGAGAGGCTGAGGGAGCTGGGATTGTTTAGCCTGGGGAAGAGGAGGCTCAGGGGAGACTTTATTGCTGTCTACGACTACCTGAGGGGTGGTTGTAGCCAGGAGGAGGTTGCCCTCTTCTCTCATGCGGCCAGCACCAGAACAAGAGGACACAGCTTCAAGCTACGGGTAAATTTAGACTTGAGGTGAGGAGAAAGTTCTTCACTGAAAGAGTCATTGGCTACTGGAATGGGCTGCCCAGGGAGGTGGTGGAGTCGCTGTCCCTGGAGCTGTTCAAGACAGGATTGGACATGGCACTTGGTGCCATGGTCTAGCCTTGAGCTCTGTGGTAAAGGGTTGGACTTGATGATCTGTGAGGTCTCTTCCAACCTCGGTGATACTGTGATAGTGAGCAAGGTACATAATTTGCCAGCAGAAAAACTCAATGTAGTTACTAGGTCGCATTGTGCCTCCCTTTTATAGCTATATGAGGTCAGCCACAGAGATGAAAGGAATTTGCCTATGGCCACAGAACTAGTTGCTTTCTGTCATAGTATTGTAAATAAGATTTTTAGATTCCTTTATCATCTGCAATTTTCATTTCTTCATTTTGAGTGAAGTGAGTAATAACACACCAGCGTTAAGTATTTCTATTACATGTCCTGAAGGTTAATGGTGGTGGAGTATATGTATAACAGGGTTATAGTGTAGCAGGTCCATTGTAACAACCCTTTATCTTGTGACTGTGACTGGCTTTGTGAGTAGCTTTCATGTTCTCTAGGAGCTTTCATAGTATGTGCCCTGCTGTTAGAATCAAATAAAATAAAAATAGCTGTAGTAAATACAGTTGAAGATATAAAGGATACTAAGCTGGAACTTAGTGTGGTGCACTGAGTTTTTTTAAGAATAGATGATTTTGCCAAAAGCTATTGCATATCACATTTAACCCTGAAAAGAGCTCTGTGTCTCTGCCCTTATTGTGGAACTTTTAAAAATGCCAGGGTAAGTAAAATATTCTGTAACTTCTCATTTGAAATTACAGTTATAGAAATGAACCTCGTTTGTTTTGCCTTCTTCACTTTGGACAATGAAAAGAGAAGAAAACTTGATCTGCCTTATAAGCCACTTCTGTCAGGAGAGCTCTAATACAAGAAATATATACAAGAAACTTTAGCTTTGCTGATAAGAACAGGTTGCATAGGACCGAGTGGAGTTTACTGAGTTGCTGAGCTTATTCACAGTGACATAATGCTCTTTTTATATGGAAACCATATTTTCCCATGGCTGAGCAAGATTTCTATTTTGCTGCTACTCCAGTTGGGTTAGTTATTTTGTTAACATCGTGTTTATCTTAATGCTTTTTTCACCTCTTGCCTCCCTTGTCATAGAATCATAGAATGGTTTAGGTTGGAAGGGACCTCAAGGATCATCCAGCTCCAACCCCCTGCCATAGGCAGGGACACCTCCCACTAGAGCAGGCTGCTCAAGGCCTCATCCAGCCTGGCTTTAAACACCTCCAGGGAGGAAGCATCCACAACCTCCCTGGGCAACCCGTTCCAGTGTCTTACCACCCTCACTGTAAAGAACTTCCTCCTAACATCCAGTCTAAATCTCCCCTCTTCCAGCTTAAACCCATTCCCCCTCGTCCTGACATTACTAGACCTTGTCAATAGTCCCTCCCCAGCCTTCCTGTAGGCTCCCTTCAGATACTGGAAAGCCACTCTAAGGTCTCCTCGAAGCCTTCTCTTCTCCAGGCTGCAGAGCCCCAACTCTCTCAGCCTGTCCTCATAGCAGAGCTGCTGCAGCCCTCTGATCATCTTCGTGGCTCTCCTCTGGACCCACTCCAGCAGTTCCATGTCCTTCTTGTGTTGGGGGCTCCAGAACTGCACACAGTACTCCAGGTGGGGTCTGAGGAGAGCAGAGTAAAGGGGGAGAATCCCCTCCCTTGCCCTGCTGGCCACACTTCTCTTGATGCAGCCCAGCACACGGTTGCTGTCTGGGCTGCATGTGCACACTGCTGGCTCATGTTGAGTTTTTCATCAACCCAGACCCCCAGGTCCTTTTCCTCTCCAGCCATTCATCACCCAGCCTGTATCTGTGCCTGGGATTGCGCCGACCCAGGTGCAGGACCTCACACTTGGCTTGTTAAACGTCATGAGGTTGGCCTGGGCCCACCTCTCCAGCCTGTCCAGGTCCCTCTGGATGGCATCCCTGCCCTCCAGCAAGTTAACTGTGCCACACAGCTTGGTGTCATTTCCGGAGAGCAAATTTTAACTCATCTCAGCCTCCATATTGTGAAGTTTAACTATTTTTAAGGCTGCTCTATGGAGGTTGACTCTTCATTGTCCTCCAAAGACTTTACACGTGATACAGACCAAGGTGGGTAGTGTTTAACTTGTAGCCAGAGATTTTGACTCAATTCTGCTGCTTTTTGTAGTGACGGGAGCACGCTGGCTGTTACGGAATAATCTGCCCTTTTTGTGACTGCTGCATTGGCTGACACTGAGGTCTTCCTTCTTGTTTAATAACTTCTAAAACCCAATCTATAGTGGAAGTTCTTGTTAGTTCATAGTGTGTCATTTTGTTTTAGTGCATTTCAACTTCAGCTTATTTCTTTTACTTCAGTGTTGTCTTTTCTTTGGTAACTTTGATTTCCTTAGTTGTGATGGTTTGGGTGTTCCCCGCCCCCCACACTTTAGAAATCACCCAGACTAGACTCAGTCGGCTCTGGAAATTTGAATGAAGCTTGTATTTACAGCTGGCACAATTTACAAGCAGATATTTACAGCATATACAGATATATACAGAAATATACAAGGTAAAAAGGTAATACAGACACAGCTCCCCTCCCAGAAACCTGAGTCCCCAGGAGGGGCTCTCAACCACCCCTCACCTTCCCCCTACCCCTCTCAACCTTACCCCAGTCCCAAGGAAGAATGGAGGTTTGGCCAAAGGATTAAGAAGCAAAGGTGAATCAGCCACAAAAGCAAATGGAGGTGAGGTTAGAAAGCAGGATGGAGTTCAGGCAGCAGCCGCAGCTCTCCCCAGCAGGCAAAGCAGAAGATAGCAGCCCAGCACGAAGTGCCCAAGTGAAGTGCAGAGCAAAAGTGACTTTTATCTAATGTTTTGCTTTTCCTTTGTACACATCTCAGCAAGACTGTGAGGGAAGTAGACACCATTGTTTTCATTTTTCAGCCTATGATCTAGTTCTTCTCACCAAAACATGCTAGCTACGCTCAAACTAGCACATTAGTGTTTACAAACAGCACTGTAAACTGATAAATTACATCTGAAATACTGCATCACAAATCTGAACACTCTTTATGTATAAATCTTCACCAAATTTTTTAAGCAGTAAAACTACTTTAACTGATAAGAATATTTTTCTGTTAATTAAACTTCTAGCTTTCTTAATCCTGCTGTGTATATTTATATAGTTGCCTGATCCATGTATTTTACTAGCAAAGTATATTCTCCCCATAGGAAACTTTCCTTGCCACGATTTTGTAGCAGTACAATCAAAGATTCCTAACATGCACTGTTATAACAAAATGGCAGGTATTTCAGGTTAAAAATCATACTTGTTCTTGTTTTGGATGGCATACTAGTTGAAAAGCATTTTGATCCAGAGAATAATGTACTAACTCCCAGTTACACAGTTAATATGTTTGTTCTGTAATTTTGAGTGTAAATAGACAGATGAAGGTGTGAAACTGAAAAATCAATTTGTATGGTGCATCAATTGTGTAATTGCTTATAAATTATTGCTTTCCTTCTGTAATGCTTTTCAAAGCATGAAATAAGTGTCCCAGTGGTTCCAGTGGCACCTGTAACAACAGGTAGCTCAGCAATTGAACAGTTTGCCAAGACAGGTGGAACACTTTCCATCCTTGAAGGTTTCTAAGACCCAATCAGATAAAGCCCTGAGCAACCTTATCTGAGCTGAGAGGTGATCCTGCTTGGAACAGAATGCTAGATTATTCCTTCCAGCCTGAATTGTTCCATAAAGTCAGATCTCACTACTTCCTGCTAAGGAACAGATTCCCTCTTGGATAGAGACTGATTGATTTAGAGCATAAAACATGCTAGAAAATGTCTTGACTGTAGTTCTTGAAGAGAAAAAGCCCCATTCGGATGCCTGTTGCTTAGATGTGATGAGTAAGGTTGGTAAGTCCAAGTATTTTCCTTGTCATAACAAAAGAGATGTAGATGTTGGCATCAGGAATGAAGCTCTTAAATCTTTTTGCCAGTGGCATCTGAATTTAGTATGGACCTACAGGAAGTGAAAATTGCTTAGTGGGGCTGAGTTCATTTGTTAGCATTTCCTTGTCATGAGGCATCCTCTTAGGGAAGTAGTTGCAGTGGCATGCAGTGACCCCAACACTGCAGCTGGAATGAGCAGACAGGACAAGGTAGCAGAGTTCAAAAGCTGCACTGGGAAACCTTTGTTGCTGGTGACGTGAAGTAATTACTTTATTGATCTTCTCGTGTTGTAACTGCATTGGGCCTCTTACAGGATCATTGGAAAAGTATTTTAGTTAAATGCATTGTCTTTTCATTAATACTGTAGAAGGGAGATATATATCACAATTCCAAATGTGCAATGTTGCAGTAACAGTACCTGGTTCTGAAGTTTCTTTTGGCTTTATTCTTGTCTTCTGTTTCCTCAGAACTGATCTACAGTCCAGATTCTGTATAGAATTGCATAGGGTGCAGTTTTTACAAATGTTTAGTGATTTTTTTTTCCCCCTAATGGTTGCTGTATTAGTGCTTTCCCCTAATTTCCCCTCCCACTGCATACTATCTTATTTATTCCTAATTCCAGCCTATTATTTGGAGACGTTCAGTCAGTAACAGTTTGTCCTTTTTGGGTCTTTCAAGCTTTATTAAAAAAGAATTGGACTCATATACCAAATTTTGTCTGTGAAAAGGGGAGTATGGTAATTTTAGTGGTTGATAATATAAAGTGTGATGAGCTGTGGACATTGAATGCAAAGGTTCAAAGGATAAATAAATTAGAGGCAGACAAAACAGAAGGAACTTCAGCCTCAGAAATAATGTGCTGATACGATCCTATGTTCTAGTATCAGCAACATGCTGATTTTGTACAGTTTTCTGTTATTACCAGATATATTCAGGTAGGTCATTGGCTAGTAAGAGTGTGATTAGTTCATCCATGAAGCTACTGATTACTAGATCTTGAAAGGTGAATGTGTGTCATGGTGGGATTTCTGCTTACAGAAGAGTCTTCAGAGAGGACTTCCCCATGTGTTTCCTGGCAAAGTTCAGTATAAGACATTTCTTACTTCCTATGGGCCAGTTTAGTTGTTGTTGGACCCTATGTCAGGCTGACTAGCTGCACCTGGCTTCTGGGATTTCAGAGTGAGTATAGTTACAGCATACGTGCTGGTGATGTGTGGAATATAGTCTTAACCATATGGCAGTATGAAGCAGACTCCAGTTAAAAGTAATCTTCTGTAGAGCAGGAGTTTTTCTGGTCTGGTAACAGGAGTCAGCGAGAAACATGATGCTCATGGTCAAATATACTGTTTGTGGTCACTTGTGATGCTCACGTGCGTAATTGTGCAGAAATTGAGAGGGAATCCTCAGTCTTCTCATCTGGTGTAGTGTCTTTGGTGCCCTCTGACAAAGTTTAGCAAAAAAATGAATGTTGGAGTAGAGTTTTTGGTAAACAGTAGTGACTTCCCCAACTCTGTTAAGGGCAAGAAAACTCATTGTAAGATTCAGCAGAGACAGCAAATGCACTGTCTCACCCAGCACTGCTTTTCATGTATCAGATGTATGTCTTAATACAGACTGAGGATCAGTTACTGAAAAGAGAAAGGTGCACTGCCATGATAGCGTCTGCATCTGGAATTAAAGCAAGCAGTTGATACTAGGGACTGGGTTATTTAACTAGAGCAGAATGGAATACAGTGCATAACGGGATGCTCCAGGGGCTTGTGTGTAATTTTTTCCTTTCACCATCTGGAACCATTCAGTGAAGAATAACTTGGGAATCAGGCATGCACTTACAGATCTTTCTGCATCTCAAGAAGGCAGGGATGAATTTGCCAGCAGTGTATTAGCATTGCCAGCCCCTGTGGCTAGCTTTTCTGTTATTTAAAAGAAATTGCAGTAATACTAGTAATTCATATAGTCTTTATTTTTTCTATTAATCATTGTCTGTATTAGAAAAGGAAAGCCTGGGGCAACATTGCATCTCCATCAAGTTCAGTGCTGCTTCTTGCTGAAAAGATTAAAAGGAGTTGTTTCTTCCTCAGGACAGCTCTGTCTTCTTCCCTGTAAGTTCTGTCTCCACACTTTCAAAGAATTCCATAACAATAGAGGAAAAGATGGACATTTGGGATTACCATATCATCCAAATTAAGTGTTTCTCAAATATGGTCCTAGCTGTGCAATCTACTCCATATATACAGGTCCCACCTCTCGTTTGAAGCTTTGTGTTAAGTTAGGTCTGAAGAGAAAATAGGGAAGAACAGAAGGAGGGAGAAGGAAGAAGAAAGGAAAAAGAAAGAAGAAAGAAAGAGAGAGGAAGGAGAGAGACAGGAGAAAGGAAGGGCATGCCATCCACTTAGGTTTGCCTGCTTTCTTGGTATTTTAGTGTGTGTTTTCCCTTCACTCAGTTCTCTGGGTAACACTTCCAGAAACCGTGCTCTGCTAAAGCACATACTGGTGTAGGTGACAAACAGGCAAACAGTGTGAGTGACTAACTAAAGAGAGGTAATTGTTAATAGTATAGCAGGCTGCTTTTTGATTGTTTTTGTCTCCAAGGCTAGGTAGAATACAATAGCTTGAAATACTGTAATAAGACAAGAATCTCTAGTGCTTTGTATGCCTCAGACTGGGACATTGTTAGCATGCAAGTCTCTGTAGAATAAATACCAGAAAAGGCTCTTAGTTATTTCTAGCTTTAGCACATGATTTTCCTAACTTTTGGAAGGGCAGGGCAGATGGGCTTTAATTTTCATATACAAAAGGTCAGATTTTCAAATACAGATATTTAATTTGAACCCATATGTCTCAGGAAAAGTCCTTTGTAGGCACTGTGCACCTGCAGCCCTTGGTGAAGTCAGGAACCAGTTGTCAGTAATCTGAGATCTTCCAGGAAGTCAGGTCAGTCTTAAAAACTACATCAGGAGAAATCTTAACTTCTCTACTCACTTCAGTAGAACTGAAGCTTATAGTTACACACATGCTTCTTTTTGCCCCTAAGCTGACTTGCCTTGCTGGAGTTTATCATGGTGCCTCATAAATGTTAATGTAGGCAGAGATGAAGTAGAAGTTTTTAGCTGTGATATGTGGAATTAATTTTAACTGCCTACCTTTTTGAACATTGTGCAACATGTACAGACCACTGCAAACATACTTTTAAAGCACTAGGATGCACAACTCACACCTGCACTGTTTGAAGAATTAATCAATAAGTGTCTTAAAATTTAGCCTGAGTTTCTCTGAAGGAGGCAACATACAAAAGTATCACCTTTTACCAAATGGTCACGGTCAGCTCAAGGCATAGAAATGCAAGTTTGGGTCAAAAAAAAAAAAGAGCTTAAAATTGCAGTCGAAGGGAATGTTTTCTGTGGTTTTAAATATTTTTGCATGTGTATGGCAAGGTGATACAGCTACAAAAGTGCTAAAACAACCAGAAAAGGGAGGAGAAAGGGGTTTTGCATCGTAACAGTGTTCTTGATCTGGATAGTGAATTTATCCTTGTTAAAAGCCTTTAAATTTTGTCAAGAAAATCATGCCTCAGCACAAAAACTTCTTATGTAGCATGCTTGAAAGTATTGGAGAGTCTGCATGAACGTATTCAACAGTTTGTGATTATGAGGAATTGTACCGTATGATGGAAGGCTGAGGTACTGTGCAGCTTTAAAGATGCTTGTGTGACACATCCCAGGAGTTTCTCAGATTTGCACTGGAATTTGCTGTATATTAAGTTAAAGAAGGGCTCTAGCTGTGTCTTGCTGTATATCTTGTGATTATGAAGTCTCAGGAGTATTATGCTCATCATTTCACATAGCTTTTTGTAATCGCAGAGGAAGAGTTCTTGTTTCGCATCTCTGAAATTTCAAAAGCAATCAGACTTTTTCTGGCTGCCGAGGGTGACTTTTTAAGTTTCTGTATTGGAAATTCTCAAATTGAGAGTTTATTAAAGGTACTTTTGAAAAATGTGTAATTAAAATATAGATCCATTACTAAGATTTTTTTTCAGAGGATTTTTATTACTTGATACTATTGTTTTTTATATATCCCTAAGGAAGGGCAAAATGTGAACTAGACAACTTCGAACCTGTTAATTTGACCTTAGAATAGTCTTTGGGGGAATGAATAATTAAAGACATGGGAATTCAGTGGAAGGAGGATGAAATACAATCTATTTTGCTAAGGTAGGTCATATCAGACTGACCTAGTCACTTTTTCTTTTTGTAGAAAATCTACTTTTAAAAAAAAAGATGTGCTAGATCTGGTCTCTCTGGATTCTACTGAACCATTTAACATAGTGCTGCTCTGAAATTGCTGTTTAAGGTGGAGGAGGAATAGGTTAGTGTAAAAACTGCAAACTCATGCAATGAACTTGCACAAAAAGAAACAGTAGGAGGTAGATATATGAGATTAATTATTCTGTGGGAGTTGACTTGTTAGTTTCCTTGAGGTCTTTTTTTGTTTGTTTGAGTTGATTTTGTTGTAATGTACTGAAAGCAAGCTTTTGAAACTTGCTGGTAATAGGAGGACCTTAATTTCCAGTGCACAGTTTTAGGCAGAATAACTATACAATTAATTGTATAATTAGTTAATACTAAAGGGATGGAATTCAATACAGCAAAATGTCATGGTGCACACTGCCAAAAATTCACTTACTGAGTTTAACCTTGGTGCCAAAATTAGCAATCTAAGCTCTTACATAATCAGTGGAAAGAGGAAATTTTTTAATTAGGTACCCAACTCTTGCTTTTATCTATTGACTGTTAGCAGAGCCTAGGCACCTGACGTTAGCATCTGTGCTGAATGCCTGAAGTTGGATGGTGCTACAGCTTTAGCTTAAGAAGTAATGCAACAACTTTTCTATGAACAGGGAGTTCAGCAATGAAAGACTTTGAAGGAGAAAGGCCTGTGTGAGGGTAAGTGGGTGTGCTGGTTTGAAGCTAATTGGAATAATCTAATGAGAGAAATTAGATCATTGGTTGTCAAAAGAAAATCATGATGAAGTCTATATCATTCGTTGGCCTGCTAAAAGGGATGAAAAGCCAAAGTATAAACATTTTGTCCTTCTTTTGCCACCTTTGCTTCTGAGCATTGGATTTATTCACTGCTGTCTCTAATCTCCACTGCTAACCCTGGCTAACATTTCCAGATAGCAAAATAAACTTTGCTGGTTGTTTTGTTTTCTGCTGGGAAAGAAAGGCAGAGAGAGAGGGTGGCTTTAAGCCCCCTATGGGTTTCTTTCCTTTGTCCATGAGGGGACTTTTGACTTCTGTATTATTTCTCAGTTGTTTATAGTTGTAAATACTTGTAAATATATTGTGTATATATGCTTATAAATTCAGCTTTGCTGTAAATATAGCTTCATCCTACTTCCAAGCCATCTGAGATGGTCTGGTAAATTTCAATAGTAGGGGGGGCAGAACTTAACCTACCACAGTGGGTTAAAGTTTGCCTCTAATCTGTCAGTTGGACACCACCACGAAAGTGGTGGATGGGATCCAGAGATGTGTCAGGTGGAATTGAAGAAGGGCAAGTGACCTGAATACATCTGGGCTGGGACCTGATCAGGAATGAGTATACACCAATTCTTGCAATATCCAAGGAACTTCTGCTCCGTTCAAAATGAATGCAGATAAAGGCTGCAGGTATGATCAAAGGAATGATGTTTCAAGAGGAAAACAGCTGTGTCAGATGTGTCAGGAAGACTAGCAAAACTGGAAATGTAATTCATGCAACATACGCTGCTGGGGTTCATGGGGAATATAAATTATATCAGGTAGGTGAAAGCTAACAAGCAGGATGTTTCTAGACCGTCAGAAGGCTAATGAACATCTGCATGTGACATTGTATTGTAGGAAGATTATGATACAGAAATAGAAATGTCCAGACATGATTTAGAATTGTGGACTTGAATATGTGGCACTTTTATAGTGATCAGAGTTTGTGTGTATATCTAACATAAGAATAAAATATTTAAGCAATGTAAAAATGCATAGTGATTGTCTCATAACATCTGGTAGTAGTCAGTAGGAGAATGCTTGATGTATGTTTAATGAAGAGCTTAAAGATTTATGAAGGGCAATATTTGCTTGAATTCTTTCAATTTAGGCTGTTTGGCAGCGTGTGCTTTTTAGTCACTCCTATACAGGGTGGTACTTGCTGTTTACTGTATTGCTGTGCTGTTTGTTTGCACTGCACAGAGAAGGCTGTGTGGTAAATCAAGTAAATTTGTAGAGCTGGACAAAAAGTGTCTTAAATTTAGCTTGCGATAAAGGTATGCTTAGAAGCAGAGTGCTCTGCAACAAACTCATGACCAGTGAGAAAAAAAACTTGCTCTGTAGTGAAAATTGTTGTTGAAAGATCCCTGATGTGCCTGTACTGACAAATGATGGGTATGGTACTTACAGTAAGTGACAGCTTTTGCCCCACATATCTCCTTAGTTTGGCAAATGCTTACATTAGTTACTATATGCTGAAGACCTGCCCTTTGCCTAGATGCTGATTTATCCCCACACTGGGTTCGAAAAGGAGCTGAATTCTTTGAGCAGAGGTGAGTAATAAGCTTTCATCTCTGTTGCAAATTCTCAGAGCAACTAAGTCGCTTTATCTTCTATGAAGACATTGATCAGGTCATTCTTTAGCAATATTATCTGTAAAATAACAGGAGGGAAATGCTACAGCAAGAAACCTTTCTAATGTACTTTTGGCAATACTGTGTTAAGTTTTCTAGTTGTTTGCTTATTAATGAGTGCTTAGCCTGTGTTTCTGAGGTTTTTAAGTGGCTAAAAAATATCAGAAGAGAACAGTATGGCTTCTCCATTTCTTTTTTTTCTTTTTCCCTTCAGCTTCCTGAGTAATCTTTATATAGTGGTACTAAGTTGTTATTGTTCTGTGGTAAAAAACAATTGTGTGATGATCTCACAGTCCTTGCTTGGAAAATTGCCACAGTAAAGAAAAAACACTATTTATGGACTGAATTGTCAATAGTTTGACAGAGGAGTGTTCTGCTGGAAACATAATGCTTTGAATGACAGTCTGAGAGGATGGATGTCAAGGAGGGAGGACTGAAAGATGGAGAAGATAAATGTGAAAATGCGTGAGTGCTTTTTGAGCTTTATTGTCTGTGTCATGGTCAACTCTCTTAGATTCGGTATCTGTCCTAGTTTAGGTTTGTCCTTTTTTATATATATTTTAGATTTTATTTAGCACCAATTCACATTAATTTGGTTAGTAAGGTTTTAATTTGAAAATCTCTCTGAGCCTCTTCCTGAGAGACAGCACTTGGGATGTGTCAGGCCTGTATGGGCTATCATTTGTAAAGATGCACAGAAAATCTGGAAGAACAGCACTTAAATTTTTTCCTAGAGAAGAAGAACAAACAGATCTGAGGGAGTTCTACCTTTAGGTTTCAAGAAAAAAGGCATTTCACATTTCTTTAGAGGACAAAAAAGAAATAGAGGAATTTCTATCAAACCTTTTCTTCCCATCACAGTTTTTGGCAGGGGAGTGGATGAAATAAGGGCAAATAAAGAGATAAACAAGAATCATCTCATGTTTGAAGTAGTTCCCTGGTCTGCACTAGAACTATTGTCAATCATTATTAAACCTAAGATGATGGAATGCAAATTTAGTCCTTTTTCATTGTTTAAGATAACTGTTTAAAAGTCAGAAGGAATTGCCTTTTGAAGGTTGCTATCCCTCTCTACTCACCTATCTTAACTGCAGTGCAGTGAAGTGAATCCCACTTTGCTTAACCTTTTCATGGCATGATGCTTAGGCAGGGTAAACACTGTCCTCATGGCTTGCTTACATAGATTCTTAAACAGTAATAAAAAAAAGAAATATTTTTGTACAAATAAGATCTTTGTGGACCATATCTGCTGAACAGTATGCAGTACAACAGGAAAGACTGCCCAACTTACTTGGATCTTTCTGTCATGATACTTCTAATAGTATGTTTTCTGTTTGGATAGATTCTATGATATAAAATACGGGAAAGTATTTTGGGAGTTGTAGAGTATTAATTTCTTCTTCAAACGCACTTATGCTGATTTTGCTTTGAAACAAAAGTATGTTAATTCAGAAATATTCAAGATTGTTGTGTAATTTACTTTTTTTTTTTTTTTTTTTTTTTTAAGGGTAGATCCTACTAGATTTTAATCCCAGAAGTGTGTAGAACACAAAGATGAGCTAGTTTAAAAGATGGATTGTTGCTCAGGTCCTTGTGAGAGTTGATTCTTCTTTAAAAGCCTTTAAAAAATAGGCTGCCTGAAATTGTACTTTATTGTTGACTTGGCCAATGTTAACATGAGCAAACAAAGAAAAAAGAATTTAAAAGTGCTGTTCAGCTGTTAACACCAAGGTATTTTTCAGTGGGACATTTGAACACTGGTCTCATGTTTCTGAAAGAAGATATTTTCACTATGGTTGTACATGTTCGTGTTGGTGACTTCCCTATAAGCAAATCTACTGTGATTTGTGATAATGTGGTTTTTGGCACTGCTCCAGGCAGCTGTCATATATTCTCAAACATTAAAAGTGGAGATGTAGAGAAAAATGGTTGAGTGGTGGAAACTCCAGCTGTATAAGCCTACAGGTTTGGTGGAATTTTCTGGAAAATAATAGTGGGATTTCTACCACTTTGGGAATTTTTTTCCATAAACTTGGAGACCTCCACCTTGAGATGCTGAGATTTGTTGTTTTTTGGGTTTGGGTTTTTTTTCTTATTCAGCTGGCACTCTCATTAATGCTACCTCAGCTAGAGAGCCAGGTTCCATTTAAATAAACATGCATGTTAATAGAGACTGATACCTTAGATTTCACTGAAGACTGCTAGCACTAGATGAGCAAAGCCTGACTTCAGAAGTTAAACCTGTTTGAATCAAGGCACCCACTATGAATTTTATGGGTGGTGGTAGGCAAAGCAGCCACTGTGAACTACCATTCATTGATTTTTCCTTTTTAAAAGGTTGCCATTGTGCTTTAAGGTGTAGAATAAGCATATTATCTTCAGTCTAGAGAGAGGGGAACCTTCTTCCTCTAGCTGAATCGCCACAAACTAAAGGAAAACGCTCCTGAAATATTTGCAACACCTTTATTTCTTAAGTAACTGAGATTCCCTGTATTCTTCTTTTAATGCATGAGCCTGGGTTAACGCAGGAACTCAAGGATTTTGTTATGAGAAAAATTAATCACCTTTAGGAATGGGAAAAAAAATACATTCTTTATAGAAATAAAGTAACATCATTAGGAAAGGAAATTGGTAAAAAAACCAAGTTAAAAACATGTCTAAATAGTGATTGTAATGTCACAGTAATAATCTGTCAGTAATAGGAATCGAGAAAAGATTACAAACTCCATTTAGCTTACATTCTGCAGCAAAAGATTTTAATGTAATCATTCCTCTACCCATTATTACTGGGAAGTTTCTTGCTTTCTAATTTTGTGTGTGTGTATATATATATATAAAAATATCTATATAGTGTTTATCTTTTTGTGATTTGTTTGTTTGGGTTTTTTTTTTTTTTTGCATTTAGCAGAAGAGCTATGAGTATTTTCATGTGCCAGTCTATGGAAGTTTAAGCTTGGCATAGTATTACATTTATTTATCAATGTGAACGATTATCATGTTTACATTGTTAGTGTAAAATAAGTCATCTACTGCTTTTGTTTGTTATTGTCTTACAGTTCATAGGCTATATAAATAGGAGCTAAGTAAAAAGAGAAATTCAAGTTTTGTGGGATTGTCAGTCTCTTGAACAGTAAGGTAGGAGGTAATACCAAGTAGTCTAGGTTAAACAACACACTGTAACAGACGAGTTCTTTGCTAGTTTAAGAGTGAGTTCTTTGGCAGTGTACTTAAATGACTGTTGAAGCAAAATTCTGGGGAAAAAAAATAAACATTTCAACTATATGTAGACTTAGTAATAGCTTGAGAAGTAGCATTTAATGTCTGAATTACAAACTTCAGTATTTTCAGGTTTAGTTCCCTGCTACTTCTCTATGAAACAGCTTTGAAATACATAACAGGAAGAAAAGCCTTTTCTCTTTTGGATTCGTAAGTCTGACAGATAAGCTTTGTTTTGTGCGGTGCCTGTTGGTGCATTTTAACCTCAAACAATGGGTTAGATTTGTTAGCACATTTGCTTTGATGGGTTAAGTAACAGTATGTAAAGTCAAATAATCCTGGCCACAAAGTCTTCTGTTTCTTTGAGAAGGAAAGTTGCAAGCACAGTGTTCTCAGATAGTGTTTGTTGCAAGCACAGTGTTCTCAGATAGTGTTTGTTGCACAAAGAGAAAAGATGGAAAGAAAAGGGTTTTGAGGACTGATTTTTCAAGAAGGCACAGTTGGAAGCACAAGTGACTCAAGGGGCAGTAGTTATGAATCCTCATATAAAAAATCAGACACTTAGAGCACTGGGTATGGGTGATCTCAAGTGACTGTATTTTACCATATGTATTTGTTAATATTTGTTCAATAATATGGTGAAATGCACTCGTTGGTACTCAAAATTGTCTATAATTAAGAGCTTGGATATCTTGCTGTGCAGCAAAAGGAAGAGGCAAGAACAGCCAAAAAAGTTGTGATTTTTTTTTTCAAAGTCTTAAAATAAAACCAGCTTGACATTTCCTGGTGTAGCTCTAGTCATCTGGAGCTTCCCTTCTGAGTCTTGTTTACAAACTGTGCTTTTCCCCCTTCTTAAGGGGCACCCATAAGTTGGCATCCATTACAAAACCATCTTTCATTAGACTAGACAGCATCAGTATACTAAATAGAAGCCTCACAGAATAGGAAAGATCCCTTCTATGTCCAGCTGCATCCATCACTACAGAGATGGCACTGGCATATTGTAACTTAATGTTTTGACTTTGAAATTATAAAAAAGGAGTAAGGTATCTTCTGTCTTGAGGTCAGCTTCCATATTAGTGATCAAAAAGGAAAATCTGAACATGAGACTGTAAAGGTGCCTGAAAAACAGGCACAGCAATACCACATGGTCACTGCTGTCTCGGAAATGAGGAGAAATTGGTAGTAAATTTTCTGTATTGACTCCAACAAAGCGGAAGAGTCCTTTTGTTACATGAGAGATCACATTAGAAAAATCCATTTAGATAGTGTGTGCAAATGCCATTGTCACTTCTGCAGGAGTGTCATGAGGATGTCACTGGGGAAGAAAACAGAACATAATACTATTGTTTTGGATGCCCGAATTGTCCACTTGCAGGCAGTGTAATTTTATCTACAGTTGTATAGGGCAAATACATCTGCAGTTTCATGATGTTTGCTTTCCTGACTTTAACTGCAAGCAACAGTGTCCATTTGTGTAATGGTCATATTCAGAAACACAAATGTAATAAATATATTAACTTTCACATCTTCTGACTCTACAGCCAAGTGTCTATACCTTCTCATCTTCTCTGGATCTCTGAAAGCACCCATCCATTTGTAAGACAGGATTTTGGAAGAACAGTCATTTAAATTAGCTAATTTGTGGCACTTAGTGTTTGTGGCACTTAGGTCATATAAAAACTTCTATTACTGGAGAAGTGTAGAAAATAGTATTTTTGTGGCTTTCAGTCTGTTGTGAACCAAGGCTGCATTCCTGAGATTTTCTAGCACTTGGATAATTTCATAGCCAAAATAAGGGTGCAATTCAGTAGCTCATTGTTTGTAGAGTTCTTAAAATCTCTGTCTGTGTTACCACAGAGCTGCTTGGAATGGAAGAATTAACAAAGTACTTGTTGAATGCACACTAATACCACTGTTTCTGCATCATCTTTTAGTAGGCTGAGTTTTCTTAGAGATTTGACACTGTTCTTGCTTCAGCATTAAAAAATCTGCAGGGCTTGGGTTGGGTGCAGATCTTCTGCATTTCAGCCAGTCATCCCTGGCTTTGTTCCTCATAGGTAATGCCAGACTCTTTAATTCACATTTATTTGAGTTAGGAAAATGCATATTTGCATTTTCTTTAGAAGCATGTACCTCATAAAGAACTATTTGCCATGTAGAGTTTCAGTTACAGCTCATTTCTGTTTCCCTTGTTGAAAAATACTTCTTAATTTTATCTTTTTCTTAATTGGGTAAAGAAGTTATTCTTAAACTTTCCCTTTTCAGAGCTGGAAAATGACCAGAAAGGCTTTAACTCACCCTTTCTGAATCGAAATTTATTTCTAAGTTGACACCAAACATAGAAAAATTTAGAAAGTTAGGTGAACAATTTGTGCTGCTCTGTGCAGTTGGAAACAATGTAAAATGAAAAAGAAATAGTTATGATAATCATAGCTGTTTTTCTCTTACAGTGTTTAACTTGGTGATTTTAAACTGTCCATGAACTATGCAAATAAATTGGTGGGAAGTGACTGAGGAAAGGGAGCCTACGAACAGCTTTAAATTAGCTTGTACCAAAGTTTTCTTCCACTGGAAAAAAAATCAACAGTTTTTCAAATCATAAAGGATTGAAAGCTATTGATAGAAGTTTAATAACACCCAACATTATTTTTTCATAGTCCTCCCAGCTAACAAGTTTAGCTTTATGACATTTTCTGTTTTAAAATCTGACAAAGATACATTACATCAATATCTATGATTCACAGTGACATCACTGGGAGCAGATGATCTTCTTGTATTTTCAGTGGAAGCAAATAGATTGTGCTTGAAGCATAAATATTATCCCAGTGATCACAAACAGTCCTGACAATGTTATGTCTAGCGCTCATAATTGCATTTTTAGTCTAGTAAAACTCTTTAAATGAAGTTGTAGAGTTGAGGTCCGCATGACTTTAAAAAGATGGAAACAGTAAGATTAGTGCTCCTCATTGTTCAAAAGTTTCTCTCTGAAAACACTGGATAACCACAGCATCTGCTGGTACAAGTAAACGACAAAGAACAGCACTAAATTCCACATCTGTGTTGTTACACTCAAAATCTGTTTTATATGCAAAGATTAAACACATTGTATCTAAAAGGCAAGAAATTGTCCTTATTGTAATTGAAGCATTTATAATCCAGGAATTGTTACTTGTTCAGATCTAATAATTACAGGAAAAGAAAGAATGCTTCTGTACAGGGGGAAGTGTAAATAAATAACAATACAGTTAAAATCACTAACACAAATCATCTACTTTTTTATGCTGCTGTAATGCTCACTCTTCCTCACTCTTCTGCATTCTAAGGTGGTTTCATTCTGGTGGTGAGGTTGTGAAGGTATTTCAGCAGTTGTTAGCACCTAAAGGACAGGTGAAAACGATGACAGAAGGAATATGATGTTCTTGTTGATAATGTCTTCTTCACTCTAAGGTCTACTTGGGGTAATGTTTATGTTTGCTAACAAGCTTTTAAACTTGGCTGTCTCTGTCTGGTCTGCAGCTCCATATTACCTCCATATTTACTCTGTGTGGTACCTTACATATGTATTAGATGTCCAGGCTCATGTCTGCAGTTCTGTGCTAGTTTGAGCGTAGCTAGCATGTTTTGGTGAGAAGAACTAGATCATAGGCTGAGAAATGAAAACAATGGTGTCTACTTCCCTCACAGTCTTGCTGAGATGTGTAAAGAAGAAAGGCAAACCAAAGATTAGGGCACTTTTGCTCTGCACTTTGCTCTGCACTTCGTGTTGGGCTGTTCTCTTCTGCCTTTGCCTGCTGGGGAGTTCATGGCTGCTGCCTGAACTCCATCTTGCTTTCTAACCTCACCCTCCATTTGTTTTGGCTGATTTCACCTTTGCTTTTTAGTCCTTTTTGGCTGAACCTCCATTCTTCCTTGGGACTGGGGTAAGGTTGAGAGGGGTAGGGGAAAGGTGAGGGCATGGTTGAGAGCCCCTCCTGGGGACTCAGGTTTCTAGGAGGGGAGTTGTGTCTGTATTACCTTTTTACCTTGTATATTTCTGTCTATAACTGTATATACTGTAAATATCTGCTTGTAAATTGTGCCAGCTGTAAATATAAGCTTCATTCAAATTTCCAGAGCCGACTGAGTCTAGTCTGGGTGATTTCTAAAAGTGGGGGGGGGCGGGGGACACACAAACCGTCACAAGTTCTTTAAGTGACAACGAGTGAGCTGTCTGTAGTCACTTTTTTTTTTCAAGTGTCAGCCCTGTACCCCATCTCTTTTTATCCCATGCTTGTGCTTGTCTCCATCCCATCTCCACTTCTCAAGACCTCTGCTGTAATACTGGGCCTGTATTTTTTTTTACACTATGGAATGTTGGATTTGTAAAATGGTGATGCAGCCATGCAAAAATAAACAAAAGTAAACCAAATTAATCATAGACATCTGGGCAGTAGGAGAAAAACTTATGCTGTTACAGTTTTTGGTCCCACCCTTTTGCCATTAGCTCCTCCCTCTCTAGAAGAGATAGCGGATATGAGGACATGTGCCCACACTGAGCTGCAGTTGGATATCTCAGTTGTGTAAAGTGGCTTTGGTGAGATGGTGGACTATAAACTTGAGTGGCTGAAATTCAGGTACATATTCTCGCCTCTGCCAGAAAAGCACAACAGTGGGCAGAAACATCATCTCTGCCTTGCTTTGAAGTTTTGAGTACTTAAGTAGGCAGCATGCTTATGAATTTCTGATAAGGTGTGGTGGGAGGCACTAGGAATTAGCAGTAGTTAGTATCACTGTTGCTTGCCTTCAGCATTCAAAAACAGAGTCAGATATATCGATTGTGAAAGTGAGTTAGTCATGAACTTAAAGTCATTTGGGAAGCATTTTCAGGCTTTTCTGTATCCATGCAAAATTTGCTTTTAAAAACGTAAGATTCAGATACACTTGGCCCATAGTAACACCCCAGTTTTATAAGTCATACTTGGAAGATTGACAGAAATCTGAAACTTCTTTTTTTTGAGCACTGGGTGCTGCAAGGAGCTCAGCACTATTACATGCCCTTTGACCTTGCATAGCATTTATCTCTTTTTGTGATTGTGGCTGCCATTCCTGCTATAGATGGTTGGTTGTTGTTGGGTTTTTTAAAAATAAACTTTGGAAGCCCACTAAACTATTTCATAGAGTGATTTGAGTTGAAAGGGACCTTAAAGATCCTCCAATTCCAACCCCTTGACATGAGTAGGGACATCTCCCACTAGACAGGATTGCTCACATCCTCATCCAGCCTCTTAAACACTTCCAGGAATGAAGCGTCCACAAGTTACCTGGGCAACCCCTTCCAATGCCTCACCACCTTCATAGTTAAGAACTTCTTCCCGATGTCTAATCTAATTCTAGTTTAAAACCAGTCTACTTTAGGTAAAACCTTGTCCTATCATCACAGGCCCTTAGGAATGTTCCCTCTTCAGCTATCCTGTAGGCCTCATGCTGATACTGGAGGACTGCTATAAGGTCTCCCTGGAGTCTTCTCCAGGCTGAACAGACTCAATTCCCTTAGCCTGTTCTTGTAGGAGAGGTGCTTCAGTTCTAATGATTGGGAAATACCAATTGCTGAAAACAAATCAGTGGATTTTGGTTACAGTTGTTTGAAACTTGTTTTTTTAAAAAGCTCTGGACTCTAGGAAACCATGGACATGATCTTAATTCTTCTCTGAATTTTGGACTGAAAGGTTCATTACGTTTGTAGAATCGCAGAATGTCAGTTTCTTAGTAGATGAAAGTGAAGGAGGAAGGTAGTGTTACAGCAGAATAAAGTGTTGCATGGTTCATACTGCAGCTACACAAGTACTTTTGAAAGTTTTGTGGCTTTGTTGAGAGATGAAATATTGGATTTCTTTTGTGAGAGAGGTGTCTGCAGCAGTCCCTTGCCTATAGCAGTAGAAGTCAGGCAAATTAATGTCTTGTAACTTCATTTCCCATGTCCTCTTCTTATTTGCCTTGATCAGAGTACAGCTGCTGTAACTGCATTGTGAAGAGCAGGGAGTATGTGTGTGTGCATATGGGGCGTGTGCATGTGAGGTATGGGGCACAGAGTGGAGCTAGGGTCCATGCATCCACTAACTCGGAGTGTGCTTGCTGCATTGGGCAATGCAGGACAACACAGTTCCTTTAGTTATCTTTGAGTCTCTTCTTGCTTCTTCCCAGTGCTTCTGCTCCTGAATAATTTATGAATGTATAAATATTATTGAGTATATAAAGGCTGTATGTTGATCAAGGCCCACTCAGAAATAGATTTATTTCTTCTTTCACTGTCTGTATTGAGGCTTAGCTAATGGCTGACAGGTGATGAGCAATATCTTTTGCTCTCTTTGGTCTTCAGTCCTAACACTTCTTGAGAAGCGATTCAGAAATTCTTTCTTCCTCAAACCTACCAACCCTACTCCATTTTGGCTGTCACTTCAGCTCACATCTGCCCTTATGTAGTTAGTGTGAAATTCCATAGTTTCTCCTCACAACTTGGGCGAGAAAGCCAACCAAGTGTTTGGAGTCTTTGGCCCAGATACAGGAATGCAGACAGGTTTTTTTGGATGAATTTGAGGTATTTGACAGGGCCAGCAAAGTGGGGTCTGCATGCTGTCTAAATAGATTATCAAGGAAAATATATTCAGAAACTGGCAAGCCACAGAAGCAGTACATATCCCCTGTTCTATTTTACAGGGTGATTTTACTGTTTACCTACAGGGTAGGATTGGCATGAGGAAGGCATTTCACTGTGGCAGCTGTGAGGTAACAGGTATTGAAATGGGAGTAGTGGTGAGAAGCACAGACTGTTGGCTTGTGTGGAGTTGGATGCTTGTGTTTCCAAACTGCCAGTGTTCCACCTCTTGTCTACATGACTCCAGAAGGGAATCCAGGAAAGAGCCTTGCAGTCAGCATCTTGGCCCACAGCAGCCATTGATGCAGAAAGATCAGGATAAACAAATAACCTTATTTTCAGGGTAGAAGAAATGAAAGCAGCACAGAAGAATCAGCAAAGAAGAATTATTTCATTTGGAAAGATATCTAGTATCATGGCATTTACAATAGTCGAGGTGTGCACTTTGTAAGAGAAAAAAAGACATACTGTGATGGTTTGGGTGTTAGCTGTCGTCGTCCCCCCCCCACACACATACTTTGTAAAATCACCCAGACTAGACTTAGCGGCTCCAGAAATTGAATGAAGCTTTATATTTACAGCTTAGCACAATATACAAGCAGATATTTACAATATATGCAGTTATATACAGAAATATACAAGTTAAAAGGTAATACAGAAACACAACAGCCCTCCCAGAAACCTGAGTCCCCAGGAGGGGCTCTCAACTGCCCTTCCACCTTTCCTCCCACCCCTCTCTCTTACCCTAGGTCTTCCCTTATGCCCAGGGAAGATTGGAAGGTCGGCCAGAGGGATTAGGAAGCAGGTGGATTAATCAGAGAGACAGCAGGTTAGGTTAGAGAGAAAAAAATGCAGCCCAAAGCCCAGACAGAGAGCAACTCTCTTATCTGTGTTTGTGTTCTTGTTCTTATACATCACAGCAAGCCTATGAGTAGGCATCACCGTTGTTTTTTTTTCTCACAGCCTCTAATCTAATTCTTCTCAACAAAACATTCTAGGTAGCTTCAAACTAGCACACACATGAATCAGAAATACATGCATACAACAGAGTTCAGGGGTAGAAAACAAACATTGATGGAGACATTTGTATTGGTAGCATAAGACTGCAGTTTTACTATGCTGCCTAAATCATAATGGTAACCTTTGTGGAATATTACTCCTACACTAACATTTATTTAAAATTTTCTAAATATTTGACACTGTTTCATTCCCTGAGTCAGTGTGTTATGTCTTAATGAAAACATGTATGTTAGAGAAAGAATTCAGACATTTCTGATTTGTCCTCTGATGCTGCTGTGTATTTTAAATTTACATAAACATTTTAAACAGTAAGTGTGGCAACAGCAGCAAGTCAGAGCAATGCCATATAAAAATGAAGAGTGTATGGGAGATTTTTCCTGTGTGCCTATGACCTAACAGAACATTCCTTCTATGAGAGAAAATACAATGTCAGGAAAGTAAACTGATATTTAGAGCATATCCCTGGAGTGTGGTCCCATTGCATAGATGAAGCTCGGTGATGATTTCAGAGCAGAATGTGAGATCCCATCAGTCACACAGAGGACAGTGCTAACAATAGCCTGTGATTCCTGGGTTGCTTTGACCAGAATACAGAAGCTTTAATTAGAGCTATGTTAGCCTGTGAAGTGGATGGGTATTATGTGCAGATAGATCCTGGGCTTTCTGTTGTAATTCAGGCTTGGTGAAACCTCACTAGTTTCAGTGCTTTTATTCCTCTCTTCTGTGGTTCCCCCTTGTTGCCTGTGTGCTGGAGGATGTTTTTCTGCCATCTTCTTGTGATCAAAAGCAATTAAAGGTCTTTGGCAAGTGTTAAGGTATGTCTGGTTGATCTCCATTTCAGATCATAAAGCGTTGTGGTTGTTCCTTTACTCCACCCTTTCCTGCAGTATGAGGAGCTTAGAGAAGGGGTTTAAGCTCTTTTATATTTTCCAGTTAGAGCAATGCTGCTTCTGCATGTTGAGCATCATGGTTATGATGAAAGACTGCTTTAGAAGAGGCAGGTTTTAGGATGATGTCCAAAGGACCATCAAATTCACAAATGTATTTCCAGTCCGAGCTCCGCAATAGAAATTATGTCACTTGTTCTCATGGGGCTTTTCTCACATGACCCATATAGACATGGAACCTGGGTCGTGAGGTGAGAAGTCATCCCTTCCACACAAAACTTCACCATGATGTAGCCAGCATGTTTCTTGCAAAGAGAGTAAAAATTTATTTAGGAGAAAGACCATTTGTAAGCTGTTTCAGTTTCTGTTGGTAAACAGGAGGCTGAGAGGATTGGACAGGAAGATGATTCAAGACAGTCAGCATGACTTTACTAGGGGCAAATCCTGCCTGACCAACCCTGTGGCTTTCTATGGTAAGGTGACTGTGTCACTGGATAATGGATGACCTGTGGATGCTATCTATCTGGACCTCTGCAAGGCCTTTAACATAGTCCTCCCCAATATCCTACTTGCCAAGTTGGAGAGATACGGATTTGATGGATAGAGTGTGGAGTAGATAAGGAATTGGCTGGATGGTTGCATACACAGGGTGATGCTCAATGGCTTGAAATTCAGATGGAGACAATTGATGTCTCTCATGGGTCCGTACTGGGACCTGTGCTGTTTAATATTTTTATCAGTGGGAATGAGGGCACCATCAGCAAGTTTGCAGATGACACCAAGCTGAGTGGTGGTGTCAATATGTCAGAGAGACAGGATGACATCCAGAGGGACTTGGACAAGCTGTAGATGTGGGCCCAGATGAACCTCATGAGCTTCAGCAAGAGCAAGTGCAAGGTCCTGCACCTAGGCTGGAACAATCCTTGCTGTCAATACATCCTGGAGGATGAGGTGATAGAAAGTAGCCCTGTGGAAAAGGACTTGTGAGTGCTGATGCATGAGAAGTTGGACATGAGCAGACAGTGTGTGCTTGCAGCCCAGAAGGCAAATCACATCCTGGGCTGCGTCAAAAGATGCATAACTTTGCTGTGGTGAGACCTCACCTGGAGTATTGAATCCAGGTTTGGAGCCCTCTATACACAGAGCAGGTCCAGATGAGGACCATGAAAATGATCAGGGGGTTGGAACACCTCTGCTACAAAGACAGGCTGAGGGAGCTGGGGTGGTTCAGCCTGGAAAAGAGGAGGTTTCAGGGCGACCTAGTAATGACCTTCCAGCACCTGAAGGGAGCCTACAAGAAGGAGAGAGAGACTGCAAAGGCCTACGGTGATAGAACAAGGGGCAATTGCTTCAAACTAGAGAAAAGTACATTTCAATTGGATTTTAGGAGCAAGTTCTTTACCATAAATGTAGTGGAACACTGAAACAGGCTACCCAGGGAGCTGGTTGGGGACCCATCGCTGGAGATATTCAAGGTGAGGCTTGACAGGGCTCTGGGCTATCTGATCTAGTTGAGGATGCCCTTGCTTACTGCAGAGGGAGTTGAACTAGATGACCTTTGAAGGTCCCTTCCAGCCCAGACCATTTTGTGATTCTCTGATTGCATTTCAGACTGCTCTGTAGCAAGAGTCATCATTTTCCATGGCATTGCACTGTGCTTAACTTGATAAAAACTGTTCTGCAGAGTGAGACAGAGCTGTGCTTTTTCCTTTTTAATTAACAAAACTGTGCTACAAATCATTGCTTCCACCTGTAGATGTGCATGTCTTTGTGCTCATAGGATTACTGAAGAAATAGAAGTGTTGCAATGACAAGTGAAATTAAAACAGTATTTCACTAAGAACAATGCTGGTTGTATTTCAGTTGTGAATATAGGCAAATAGTCATAACTTGCACTAAGAACTAAATGGCCTAAATTGCAGTTTTCTATTAAAAGTACTCACACATATTAAAGACATAAAAAGAGGTTTTTAGATTAATTGAGTTTGCTGAAGTTCATGGCAGGGGAGGATCAAGAGGGAAGTTTGTGACCTACAGATTTGTTCCTAAGTGGAGAGAGGGTTGATAGGAGAGCAAAAACAATGAAAGCTTTCTGCTACTGAAATGGCCTTTTATCGAAGTATCACTGAAAGGTGGCATTTGGGCATTTCTCTGCTGCACAAACACATTCATTGTTTCTTGTGGTAGTTTATTTCATTTTCTTGAGGAAGACTTTTCCCTGTTCTTGCTGAAGTTACACACTTGCTTGGAATCCTGAAGACGTCTTCAGAAAGCAACAGGAAGGCTCTTTAGGACAAGGTGTTTTGGTAATCAAGATTCTGTTCAGTGAGAGAGTAGGACATTGAACCGGCTGGCAAGAAGGAAGATAGTCTTAAGGAGTAGTCTGAAAAGGGGAAATACCACCAGTTCATTTAGTATCCCTCAACTAGTTTTCAGTCCTTCTTGGAGATGCTGGTACACTTTTAGTAGGATTGAATCCCCATCTTTTAGAGTATTAAAGCTGTCACACTCTCCCTTTCTCTATTACTAGTGCATCTACATGAAGAGAGTAAGATTTAGCCTTCTGCTGCTGTGGCATTTTCTGCTTTGGCATGCTTCTTTACCTGATCAAATACCATAAACACAGTGCACCTTTTGGCTGTAGAAAACTACAGTCTCAAAGTGTATTTTGTTCTATAATCAGAGTAGCCTCTTTCTTCTGCTTATTGATGTATGAATTGGAAAAAAAAAAATCCAGTTTCTTACAGTTGTGTAATGAGTGTCAAAAAAAAACCACAAAAAAAATGGTGTTAGGCTGAAAAACACCTCATCTCACCTGACAATTGTTTATTTCAAGGAGTAGTTTGGTAGCAGAGGGTTCATTTGTTTGGGGTTTCTTTTTGTTTGGTTTGGGTTTGTTGTTTGGTTGGCTTTTGAGAAGGCAACAGACTAAAGCACTTTGCCAAAACAGCTGTGGAGATAATGAGAGTATTAGTTTGTAGATGTACAAAGTAATTATTAGGGGATTCTTTTGGGGCCAAGGTGGTAATTGTTTTTACTTGAGATCTTGATTCTGTCAGAGTGAGACCAAATGTCCAGTAGTTTCAAGTCCAGAGGATGGGAGGCCATGCAGCTGAGCAGTGGCACTTGCATCCCAAGGCCAGCTATCAGGACTGAAGGTAGCAGGTTGGAAGTGGCATCCAATGAAGATGGTTTCTTCTGGTCATGTGCTCTTATGCTAATACAGCACCAAATAAATATTCACTTAATGAAATTGAGGCTTGTTCAGAAGCCATTGCTGCACAATGGAAGTGATCATTAGTGGTATTGTGGGTCAGCAGCAGCTTTACATGCTTATATTGAAGCCATAATTGAAAACCGGGCTTGAAGCATCATTTCATGAAGTGCAAACCTGCACATACTGCCAAAATCTACTGTGCAGTGTTAGGTAAGGCAAAGCCTAAGGCTACGCATAGATGCATCATGCTATCTTCAGGAAAGGCTTTGCTTGGCCATGAATTGCACCAGCTTTTGGGATTGCTGGTTGCAGGAGTGGTACCAGTCTTTGGAGAGCATCTAAGGAATCTTACCTGGTGTGTAAATGCTGCCTTTAATTTGGTAGGAATTCTACCTCTGCTGATTTTTATCAAAAACAAGATCATGAAGCTGTAATTACTGAAATGGTTGTAGCTCAAGAGAGTGATCAGACCACCAGTTTTCTGGACCTGTCAGGCTGTGCAGGGAACAGAAGGAAATTATTCCTGCTTGAGCTAGCACAACTGTGTGAGTGATCCAGTTTGCCCAGCTGCAGCATCAGATGTAACCTATTCATCTAAATCCTTTCTATAATTTGAGAGAGGTATCTTCATGGGGTGATTCATCCTACCTACCTTGGAAAATGATGATTCATTCTCTGGAAGTGCCTGTGTCTCATCATTGAATATATAGAGAAACTGAGCAGTGAGTTGAGATCAGATACCTGCAATTTGGGTGAGGTAAAACCCTTTCCATAGTAAGAGTTGATACCTATGTTCTTAAGCAGTCTTGGGTAATTGGTAGGGCTGGAGAGTAAACAAACAAACAAAAAAACTCAGACTGGACTTCCCTTTCTCTTTCATTGACATGTGGCATACGTGGGAGGTCTTAAAATGCATACCCTTTTAATGCAGATATACTTGAAATGAGATGGATACTACAAGTAAATAACAAACCTTCAGTTAACCTAATAGATTTCAGAATATTTCACTTTTCCTGCATCAGCCTTATTGCTGGCTTTTTGTAGGATCCTGCCTCGTGCAATAATAACACCTAGTGGAGAAAGAGGTCTTCATCTTTTGAACTTCTGTGTTTTGCCTTAGGATCTTTCCTCCTGACTGTGATGGTTATAATTCCTCCAAAGAGCAAATTTTTGAAAGTTTAACTATGGAACAGCAAGTTTAGTTACAAATGCTGTTGCAACACAAGAAGGACATGGAACTGCTGGAGCAAGTAAAGAGGAGAGCCACGAAGATGATCAGAGGGCTGGAGCACCTCTGCTATGAGGACAGGCTGAGAGAGTTGGGGCTCTTCAGCCTGGAGAAGAGAAGGCTTCGAGGAGACCTTATAGTGGCTTTCCAGTATCTGAAGGGAGCCTACAGGAAGGCTGGGGAGGGACTATTGACAAGGTCTAGTAATGTCAGGACGAGGGGGAATGGGTTTAAACTGGCAGAGGGGAGATTTAGACTGGATGTTAGGAGGAAGTTCTTTACAGTGAGGATGGTAAGACACTGGAATGGGTTGCCCAGGGAGGTTGTGGATGCTTCCTCCCTGGAGGCGTTTAAAGCCAGGCTGGATGAGGCCTTGAGCAGCCTGCTCTAGTGGGAGGTGTCCCTGCATATGGCGGGGGGTTGGAGCTGGATGATCCTTCAAGTCCCTTCCAACCTAAACCATTCTATGATTCTATGATAACATACATACTTGAGTTTCTTTTTCTTCATGGCACCAAGCCTTTCAGTAAACACATTAACATATGTTTGTTACAGCTATTCACCCCACTCACTGAATGCTGACCTGAAGTCAATCCTTTTCAGCATAAGCTTATTTCTCTGTACTCCTGCTCTGACTAGCTGCTACTACGACTATTTTCTGCATGAGGTCCAGCAGAAGATCATACTCTTTCTCTATTTTCAGTAAATTTAATGTGATAATCAAAATTTAAATTTATGATTAATATGAAAATGGTGTCTGCTCACTGGTTGTGATTTATGCTGAATAAAAATGTTGATTAATAATGCTGATTGTTTTGTTATTTTGTTAGATGTGGACTTAACTGATGTTACAATATGCAAAATCCACCCATGAGGAAAAGAGCCCACTGTAAGTATGATCAGTGTAAGCAAATTAAAAATGTATCATTAGGTGAGAAATTAATTTTGCAAACGAATAGTTGAGAACTTAAATAGCCTTGGAAAGTTGTTACATTCAATATTTACATAAAAAGTTTCAAAGCAAAACCTGACTTTATTCTCAAGGATCTATACTTTTTAAGGATATCTGCAACTGCAGAGATTTTGAGTGAAAAACAATTGGACTTTTTAACCTAATTGCTGTCCAACCTGTACCTATGTGAACATGCTAGTTATCCTCTAGTAAGTGGTTTGAGGGAAGCAGTCAGGTCACTGTCTAAATCTATGCAAGCACATTTTGTAGGTGCCCTATTCATTAGGCAGTAAGATTTAATGGATTTACAAGCTGTTAATTGTCACATTGCATAAAGAGCAAGCCATGGTCAACCTTTTTGCTGAAAGAAGGAGAAAAAAACTTAGGTGAATGGAAAGATTTGTCAAAGAATTTTTATGGAAGTTCTATTTGACTGAATCTTACTGCATTCAGTACTATCTGAGAAAGGCTCATGGCTCACTGGCCACTTAAACATTATTTTTTGATCTTTTAATTTTATTTTTACTGTGAATGCTCAAACTTTGAGAAAAACAGATTGGCCAGAAAGATCTATTGTTATCCACAACCAACTGGATGCAGCTTGCTCTAGGCAACCCTGCTTTTGAACAGGGGATTTGGATTATATGAACTTGTGGTGGTTTGGCCCTGGCTGGGGAGCCAGATACTTAGCAAAGCCACTCTATTACTCCCCTTCTTAGATGGACAGGGAAGAGGGAAAATATAACATAGCTACAGGAGTCAAGATAAAAGCAATTTGGTAGAATGCAAAGCCAAACCAAAGGCTGTGCGTGGAAGCAAAAGCAAACAAAGATGTTATTCTCTGCTTCACATGAAGCTAGATGATATTAGGTCACATCTGGAAAGCAGGCCTTGAATACACATTGTAGTTGCTCCAAAGGACAGATGCCATCAATGAATGTTCCCACCCTTGCTTCTTTCACTTAGCTTATGTATCTGAGCTGATGTCATATAGCATGGAATATCCCTTTGGTCAGTTTGGGTCAGCTAGCCTGCCTGTGTTCCCTCTCAAAATCTTGCTTACTCCTCAATATACTCTTGAGGTGGGGCAATATTGGAAAAGTGCAGCCTTGATGCTTGGTTCAGCAGTAGCCAAAACTCTGGTGTGTTATCAACACCCAGTTATAGCACTGCAAAACACAGCATTAGAAAGATGCTCTGGGGAGAATTAACTGCAGCTCAGCCAAACTCAATACAATACTCCAGAGGTCCCTTCCAACTTCAACTATTGTGTGCTTCTGTATGAATTGGAAAATGGCCTGTTTTAATTTTTTATTGTCTCGAGTTGTATTTGTAAGCAGAGTGTTTTGTTAATACTGTCACTGAGTATTCAAAGCTTTTGGGGATAGGGTGTCCAGAGCTCTCAATTTCTGCTTTTTTCACCCAGTAATTCCCCATTTTCCTGTTTGGAATTGGCTTATGACATTATATTGTGTAAACTCAAGTTGAATGACTGAGGCAAAGCATTTGTTCTGAGTGGCAGCTTACTGGCCTTTCTGGTGGATGTGGCCCACATTCTTTTCTCCCCTGTTTAAAATCTCATACCTAAGCTCATGTAGATGGTCTGGGTTGTGTTCAATTCAATTATCTTAGATACTTAACTTACATCTGAATTTTAGATGTCCAGTGAACCGTTGCTAGTTAAGATGCTTGAGTTCCCTGTGGAGAGAGGGAGATTCTTTTGAAATCCTGCAGAGGGGGATGCTGACTTAGTTAAATCCAGAGACTTCAGTTAGTCTTCAGTGTCAAAATGCCTATTTAAAATAAGTAAAAGCTAGATGCTTTACTTAATTAGAGTGCATCTTGTTCATTGTTAGGTCCATCAATGTAAAATAAAAGAAAATATACTCCTAATTATGTGGCATGGTTTAAATGTTTTGTAAAATGAATGAGAAGTTCCTGTGAAGGTATTAGTCATTGTGTTACTGCCTTTCAGGTTTGCCAGATTTTGCTTCTGATCTGACTTCCTAAAACAGTGGAGTTTGTCACTATAGTATGACATGGATACAAAAGTTCCATAACTACGGTCCTAATGTGCTTCATGGAAGGAGCATTCAAATTTGTTAGCCAAGCCAAAAGCACTACATTTACTGGTGTAACCAAATTTTCTATAGGCTGTGTGCTTCTTTGCTACTGTAGCGTATCACTTTATAGGCATTATGAGGGGAGGAACTGTCATGGATATCTGTAGACAAATATTGTGTATGGTGAGGGAAAAGCAAAACACAGCAACGTATTCCTCATCAACAGGCACCCCTTTTGCTTTTCCTTTCCATTGCCCCCCCAGAATTTCAGCCTCTCTCTGATTCAGTAGGCTCTATTTATAGTTTTCAGTTTCCCTTTTTCATGGCAGTAGAGCCCAGAAAGACACAGCCTGCTGACACCAACAACATTTCCTGCCCTTTTGTTCAGCGTTCTGCCGACCTATTGTCCCTTTGTCCTTATCCCTTGTCCTACCTCCGCAGCCGGAGTCCCCATCTGACAAATGTACTTGTGCTCCCTCGGGGTTATGAAAACCAGGAAACTTCATTAAGGATGGTTTAATAACTTAGACAAAGGAGAAGAGCAGCTGGTTGGTTAACGAATCTCAACTCCCATTCTCTGACAGAAGAGCTCTTCTTGCATATGGTACAGTTTTCAACAGTTTCCACTGGAGTGCTACAGATGTAAGATTCATGCAAATTGGGTTACTGTGTCTTGGATCTGTGCTTTGTTTGAACGACCCAAGGCAGTTTTATGGCAGTAGGTTTGCTGCAGAGCAAAAGAGCAGGAGCTGATAGAGGCCTAAAATTTCGGTGTATGTTTTTTGCTCTCTTTATTGCTTAGTGTGGTAATGTTAGAGGAATAACAATTGGAGACGACCTGCTGCACTCCGCTGCTCTGCAAGACAAACATCATTAAAGCCAAGCAGCAAGAAAAGAAGGGTTCTTCATGACAAAATGACAGCAAGAGAACACAGTCCCCGCCATGGTGCAAAATCCCGCACTGTGCAGCGGGCCTCCACCATCGATGTCACCTCTGATATGCTAGGCCTTTCTCTAACAGGTACGTACCCTGTTAGGTCAGGTATTGCTCTCTTGCTCCATTGTGGGGTTTTTTCTTTCCGTTTATAGAAGATTGAAATGTTCCTGATTATCTGAAGGGAAATGAGATAAAGGAATTACACTAAAAAATGTAAAAATCTCAAACTTAGGTTGTTTTTTTTTTTAAAGAAAAATCATTTAAAACTGGGGAGGAGAAGAAAAAAAAATCAGTAAACCTAAGTTTTGTGCAAGTTATATATCAGTAAAAAATAATCAATATGGAGAGAAACAAGAAAAGAACGTCAAGGTCTCGCAAGAGCCTTAGCAACCACCTTGTTTGACATTGTAAAAACTTTTCAAGAGAGTTCAGGAAGCTGAGAATTATCTGCCTCACCTTTTATGGTGACTAAATTAGGACTGTAACCTCCAGAGGCTTTCTCTGTTTAATGAGGAAGATGGGTACTTTTAAACTTCTCCCTGTTCACCGATCACCAAGGAGGTGTATCAGGCTTCATAATTTTGAGTTCATAGCAGCTGAAACACTAAGTGGCTTTAATCTTGCTGTTTCCTGCTGAGATTAGTCATTCTGTTTTCCCACATTCTGTACAATATTGCATAGTTTGCCATATTTTTAACGTGTTTTATGAAATGAGATTACCTCAGGTTTTGCAAATAATTTTTAGGTATCAATATGATTAGCTAATAATATTTTTAAATAGCATGGCTCATTGAATGACAAATGTTATTTTTTTTTCTATCAAACTTAATTTATCTTCTGTATGACTGCAACTTCAGGAAAGGATTTACATGGCAGCAATGTTTGGCTAATCTTGTCTTAATTTTTCTGATTTACAGGAAACGTTCAGGATCCAGATGAGCCAATTTTAGAGTTCAGTTTAGGTAGGCTTACTGACATTTATGCTGATTTTCATGATACGTGCTACTGAATATTCCTGCAGTTTTTTATTTGTCAAAATACCTTTCATATGGTAAAGATTGAAACCTTGCTTTGATTTTTATGGAAATGCAGTACATTAAAAACAATACTGCCTGCACAGTATCTTTTAATAAGCAGACAGTAGCTTGGTTTTATGATGTTTTGAAAAGTCTGTAATTAAAACATCTATCTTATAATGATTTTTTTAAAACACGGATGTAGTTTTTAAATGCTTATTTTGTGTATGTGAAGACAGAGTGAAACTGTCTTCAGTCTCTGTATCAGCAGATCAGGTCTTGAAGCAAAATGAAGATATGCTGGAAATGCTGTTTCAGGACAGAATATTTTCTAAGAGTTGCCAACTATTACATGTACCTTCTTTCCTGTGGTCTTTGGTGTCAAGTGATCATGTCAGCAGAAGTGACCTAATTTCTGAGATGGTTAAATTTGAACAAGATCCTTGTGTCTTAAATTAATTTTCTTCATGGAGTTTCAACTGCAGCATTGTTTTCATGGCTGGAAATGTTCTGATGTCTGAAGTGAAAAATCAAAACATTCTCTTAGATGTATCAATACTGTTATGAATAATAATCTGAACAAGAACTTCTTAGGGCTGAATAAGGTACTCAAATATTTTCAGACAAAATATCCAGAACTGCAAAGCTGTTTAGTGTACATTTACTTAACTATGTAGATATCATCATTAAATTTTCTTCATCTAATTGAGGCAGAATCAGTACTCTAGTTATCTGTATCTATCTAGCTAGAATTTGGCTCTGATATTTAATGTAATTGTGTAGAGTCCTTCACTGAAATTTTTTGTTAGTTATTTCCTATTCACCATACTTTGTTCCCAGCAGCTAAACTCACAATAACGTTTTAGAGGGAAAAAAAAAATCTGTCCTTTTACAATTGCAAGCTAATTCTTCTCATTGTAGTGCTGCTGCCTGATCTATGTTTGAGTACTTGGTTTCAGTTGTATGGGCAAAATGACGTTTGGTAATGGGCTTAATGGAGCATGACTTCAGATCAAATGCAGCCATGCTTATGAGACTACCAGAGAAAAAGCTAAGCATGTGCACTGTTCTAATGAGCTGTACTAGGGGTCTGGATAAACAGATGTTAGAAGGGAACAGCTGAAATTACAGCTCTGCAGCTTGGAGCCAGACTGATCTGGTTGCGTGTTTGCTGTTTGGACACTCTAAGATGAATGATGACTGCCCTTGTACTGTGGTAGTAGAATGAACATTAGGCCCTTCTTGCCTTCATTGTGCTGAGTATATAATATGCTTTTATAAAAACAGAGAGTCTTGCAGCATTATGAAAAAGATCCTGAATTTAAATTAATTTATCTATTGCATACCTACAGCTTGCAGTGAGCTGCTAACTCCATCGCTAGATCGAAAGCCAAATAGTTTTGTAGCAGTGAGTGTAACTACACCTCCTCAGGCATTCTGGACAAAGCATGCACAGACAGAAATTATTGAGGTAAGTGGTGAAGTACTTCTGGATTAACCTTAAAATTGAAGCTGTCTCAGGAAATGCTTCTTCCTAACAAATATCGCCTTGCATTAATTCTTACCTTTTTTTTTTGTTTACAATTACAGGGCACAAGTAATCCTATCTTTCTAAGCAGTATTGCCTTTTTCCAAGACTCTCTTATCAATCAAATGACACAAATCAAACTCTCTGTGTATGATGTCAAAGACAGATCTCAGGGAACAGTAAGTTTTTTTTGTTCTGTTGTGTAGCTAGTCAGTGTGGAACAAGGGAATTAGAAGCAAGGAGATAGAACTAGTAATTTTTGTGGAGGAAAGCAAAGACATTGATCCTAGAGCAGCAAAATGGGAAGTAGGAGGGACAAATGCTGTGAGATGGACTTGACAGGGTGGGGAGCATTGCCATTTTTCTCAAATAAAGCTTATCTGCCACAAGTTTGGGAACCACTGATTCAAATGAAGAGATTTTGTCACTTGTTCTCTTAAGTTGTGGACTGCTTTACTGAACTAGATAATGAATGTCATCTAGTGTTCCTAACTGAGGCCTCTAACCTGTGCCAAGAATCTTTGGACTGTAATTAAGTAGTCCTTTTGAGCAAAGCTATTAAATTCCAGACATCACCCTACCTTGACACCTTAGTGATTTTGTGCAGGGCTGAGGTTTGTCCCCTTGTTGGAAGTTTAAGTGCCAGCCCTCCCATGAAACTACTTAGACATGCGGGCAGCTCAGGCTGTTTATTCTGAGACTGTTGCCCAGAATGCTGTTTCAGACCCTGTGTGTCTGCTTTTCCACGGCTTCCTCAAGAGCAGCAGAATTGTCTCTTTCTGTACAGTGTTCCATAAGGAGGTTCTACGGGAAAAAGAAGAATCTCTCAAGGATGTAAGTTCTTCAGGAGAAAGCAAGTTTGAGTCCGGAAAGGACTGCAAAGTAGTGACCTAGTCAGTCTGAGCCTCAGACAGTCACTGCTTTCAGTGTTCCTCTGTCACTGTTCCTGAGCTTGTATATATTGAGGTGCCTCCACTCATGTTCGAGAGAAGAGGAAACAAAAAAAGGGGGGGGGGGCACCAAATGTATAGAACTGTAAAGGGTTTTAATCAGTTACCTAATTGTAGAGGTAAATAATTACAATTCTGGTACTCATCTTCTTTCAGATGTATTTGTTGGGTTCTGGCACGTTCACTGTAAAAGACCTTCTTCAGGAGAGGCACCACAGGTTGCACTTAACACTACGGTTTGTAATTTAGGAATTTTTAAATTCTTGAAAGCATGATTATTTAACTGTGCTGACATGTAGAGCCTGTGATGGGGAGAAGGAAACCCATAGAAACAGAGGGTTATCTTACCTGTTTGGAGTACCTTGGCTTAGCTAAATCTAATCTCTCTGTTACTGAGGTCTCTCCCAACCTTGATGATACTGTGATACTGTGATAACACCTACTTGTTGCTAAATTGTGTATTTCTTGATAAATAGTGTATTTATCAATACAATGCACAAGAAATAGAGTAGGAGTCACATCACTATAGCATTGATTGATGTATTTTTTGAGTTTAATTCACGTTGTAAACTCTCGTGGAAGGAACATGACTCAGGAGGGAGTGCAAAAGAAGGTGTGAGTAAAATACCAGTCTTTAAGGTAGTAGTTCTAATTGTAGGAGTCAAACCACAGTCTCAAAAGCCAGCATGAAGAAAGTAAAGTGAGATTAAGGAAAGAGAGCTCTGATGTGGAAATATGCATTGTAGTAGTATGTGTTGAAAATGCAACAGGCATCCCTGTTAGAGAACGCACAGAGAAGCCAGTGAAGGGAGGAAGTGTAATTGGAGAGACCAAGGAAGATGTTGTTGGTAGCATTGACCTAATCAGCACTAGAAACAGTGACAGTGATAAAGTTGCAAAAATTTCCTAGTCCGTATACAACTAACAAAACACAGGCAAAGCTTTTCATGCTAAAAGAAGAGTGAGGTTTTTGGCTTTCCTATGATGTGTTGTAAAAAAAAAGTTTGACATAATTTAACAGGGAGGAGCAGATGAGAGAAATGAGTCAGAAAAAGCAACAAAAGTATGACATTGATAGTGGGTTAAAATTGTCAAACTTATAATAGGTGTAAAGGTGAGGGTGTTCTGCTGCCCTCTCAATTGTGTTTATATGCTGTCAGCTACTCTCTCCAGCAGACAAATGGCTGCTGGTCTGAGAAAGTGGGATGGAATGTTGTGTCAGTTTGTGCGGTGCAGCATTTCAGCTATTAGTGACCTGTCCTTTGGGATCTCTAGTATCTGTTTCCGTGGAATTTTCTGATCTCCAGAATCTCCCTCTACCTTGGCAAATCTTTCCTCCATTGAGAATCTTTACCATCTTCTTCCCTAGACCATTTATTTTCAGGATTCTTCTTTTTTAGTATCAGTTTTTCTTTCTAGAATGTCATGCCCCTAGTTTCCCAAGCTAAATAGACTGTCTGGAGAAGCACAAGATCTGATCAATGTCCTAACTGCTGACCTTGATTGACTTCTCTAAGTGGAAAATTTGGAATGTGATACTTCTGTTTAGTTCACCTATTATCATACTTTACCAGATGCAAGTGTAGCAGCTTTAGCTACCAAATAGCAGAATTCTGACTGAAAGTTGAAAAGTTCAGTTTCATACATTCCCTCAAGCAGATGGCACATATACATGCACAAACACACATATCCAGCTATCTGTTGGTGTTTGCAATTTAAGCTGCTTTTGCCCACAACAGCCTAAGTGTAGAATATGAACTCTATCTGGTTTTACAGAGGTATTAAAACACATGCACAGTTTTAGGTTAGTTTCAGTCAGGAGATCTGTACAGTATCTATGCAGATTCCTGATGGAATGCCTCATTAAAAAGATGTAAATTGAAGTTGAAAAGCTTCCTATTTAAAATGTTCATTAAATTTTAAGATTAATACCCTTTTGTAAGTGTTCCCTTGTTGATAAACAGGTCCACCTCCAAAAAAATCTCAACGCAGAGTGTTTGTTGCAGGTCGGCTGAAAGTGATCGTGTAGGTAACATTACAGTTATTGGATGGCAAATGGAGGAGAAAACTGATGAAAGGCCTCCAGTGACAAGGTCACCCGATACAATTAATGGAAGAGTAAGTATAAGCATTGCATCAAAGTCAGAAAAATGCTGATTTGTTGTTAGCATTGAAATAAGCCAGTTCGATGTCTGCAGTCAGCTTTACATCTTGATATTTGTTTTGCTTTACATGTCAAAATATGATAAAGAGTGGCTTAATTGTGATGAAGAGGCTTTGTAGTTTGCAGAGCTGTTGGTGCTCACATTTAGGGTAAAAAGTCTTGAGGAAAATTTTAGCTTACGTGGATTAAGCTTTTCCTTTAAGTGTTTAGGATTTCATCAGAATAGACTTGTGGCACTGTATGTTGGTGTACTTGGTGCACTGAAAGGCAATTTCACAAGCTTGGTATTCCAGTTCATACTGTGAATTTAGTGGCATCAAGCAAAGCTGTAAGGGGGGTGCTCAGGGAATTTACAGAACTTTCACAGGTAACTTAGAAGATTTTAATAAAACTAAACAAGTTACTTGAATACTGAACTATTATTTTCTTTTCTGAACCCCAAATATTTTATAGGAGCAGATATTTATAGTGCTTTATCAGCCTAGACGTATGTATAATTCTGTAAACCTTGTGTTCCGAGTACCCTGGTGATCATTATATCTTCATATTGCCATCACAAGGTGGATTAGTATCACTTTGTATCCAGCCAGACTTCTATCTGCTACATATTGGCACAGTACTTTTAAGAAGTTTGGATCTGTGCAAGTCGAAGGGCTGGATGAAAAGTTTTACAGCATTTTGCACTGTGCAATAGAAGTAAATATGAATGCTTAGGTTGGAGTTTTTAGGTGGTGTGGTGGATTGAAATTACCCCCAAAATAAAATCACCAGATTAGTTCAGAAGGTTTGAAAGCAAAATGAGGCTATATTTAGAGCAAACCTAAAATCATGAAATACAATAAATAAGTACAAAATGTATTTACATATATTTACAATTCAGAAATAACACAAAAGCCCCCTCTGGACAAACCCAAAAGGGGCTACCAGCCTCCCTTCCTTGCTCTCACTCTGGCACCTCACAGATGCAATATGCTAGCAGGAGGTCAGGAAAGTAAGGAAGTAATGCAAAACAGAATGGCAGAGAGAAGAAAGCAAAAAGGAGAGATAACAGTTTGTGTAGCACACTTTATCCTGAGCCAGCAAACAAATGGAATGGTATAGACTTATCATTGTNGGATTGAAATTACCCCCAAAATAAAATCACCAGATTAGTTCAGAAGGTTTGAAAGCAAAATGAGGCTATATTTAGAGCAAACCTAAAATCATGAAATACAATAAATAAGTACAAAATGTATTTACATATATTTACAATTCAGAAATAACACAAAAGCCCCCTCTGGACAAACCCAAAAGGGGCTACCAGCCTCCCTTCCTTGCTCTCACTCTGGCACCTCACAGATGCAATATGCTAGCAGGAGGTCAGGAAAGTAAGGAAGTAATGCAAAACAGAATGGCAGAGAGAAGAAAGCAAAAAGGAGAGATAACAGTTTGTGTAGCACACTTTATCCTGAGCCAGCAAACAAATGGAATGGTATAGACTTATCATTGTTTTTCTTTTATATCCAATGCCCTATTTTATTTACATTTTTCTGTTATTTTTTCTGTCCAGCATCTCTGGAATTTTTACTATTTCTTGTTTATGGTTAAGACACTAAGCTAAAGTATTAGTTTTAAACCACCGCAAGTGGGTTTATTTTAGCCTGCAGTATTTCTTGTCCACAGCAAACATGTTTGAAATATTTATCTGTGTCTTCTATTAAATATTCCTTTCAAGACGGTGTAATGTGGTCATTATTGAGGTTTTGGTCTTTACTATTTGTGGGTTTTGGTTTCGTTTAGACTGTGTTGCCAGTTGATGAAAGTTTAACAGAATCTTTAGGAATGAGATCGAAATACGCTTCATTACGGAAAGATGCACTACTGAAATCTGGTAAGCTGCTGTGGGCTGTGACAAGTAAGCTTTAGGCTTCAGTAAAGGCTAATCTCTTGCTCTCCACCTATGGCCCCAGGGTGGTTAAGCAAATGTTTCATTTGAATAGGAACTGGCTGCTGATTGAGCAGTCCTTTGAGGAAATAAATTATTTTATGCTCTGCACTGTTTTGTATAGTGAAAACAGCAGAAGCAAACTTATCACGAAGTTGACTGTAATATAAAATTTTCTGTGCCATTTGCAAGTATACTGATAAGCAATCGTTCCGACTGGACGGGAGGGACAAGGAAAACAGTTGCTTTAAGAAGTAAAAAAATTCACTGAGGAAGTTTAGTTTTTCAGCAACTGATTTCACAAGAGAAAAATGCACAGTACACTAAAAAAAAAAAAATCTAAAGTTGAATAAGTATTTCATTTCCTTACCAGAGTTTTACAGCATTTCAAGGCTGATGCCTGTTTAAACCAGATCTTTACAGCAGTGTTTTGCAGCATATTCATAAAATCTAGCCATTTACTTTAAGAAAAGAGAGACTTTGTATACTTTAAACTCAAACCTTATGGTTAAATAGCATGTTTTTAATTCTTTAGTGTTTGGTGGCGCCATTTGCCGAATGTATCGATTCCCAACCACTGATGGAAACCACCTGAGAATCTTGGAGCAGATGGCTGAGAGCATTCTGTCACTGCATATTCCTAGGCAATTTGTGAAGCTTCTTCTAGAGGAAGATGCAGCAAGGTGAGTTTGCATTGGTTAGGTGTACAGGAATACAGCAGTGATACATAGAGCTGTTAACTGAGTTACCAAGGAAATGTGTCTATGTTAATGCAGAAGAGGCACTGAAGAAAGAATAGTAAAAGCAGCAAGTTGCTGACTGTGCTGTTACAGTGAATAAAATTTCATGCCAGAGTGTGGAGTTTGGGCTTAAACGTGTCATAGAGTGAGCAGACAGAGATGCTGGTGGGAAAGACTTGTTATTGTAAAAAACACTTAGGATCATACTGCAGTTAGCTGCACTTAGGGGTTAGCTATTCTGCTCAGAAGAGTGTTAAGGGCAAAGAACATTGTATACCCACATGACTGTATTAGGACAGCATTTTATATATATATATATATATATATGGTTTATATATATATATATGTGCATTTTTTTAATATATATATATAACACTTATGTATTCCAATACACTTTGCTTTCTAAACTTAGTTTATTTTTATTATAAAGAGAAAAAGGAAGTTGGATTAAAAATAAAACATCTCTCAGTGTTTCTTGGGTAGGGGGAAGTCTGAATAGATGAGACAACACAAATGAAAGAGTAATAACTCCAGCTTCTGAGAATTTTGAGAAGGGAACAGAGACAACACAGAAACCAGCTGAGTGTAGTGAATAGAGTAGCAGACAAAGAAGACAATGTGAAGGCAAAGTAAAGATAGAAGACAACAGCACTGAATCCACTTAGTGAGTTAAGACTTGGCTTTGAGAGTCAGAAGAGCAGTTTTGAATGGAAAACAGATAGAATAAAAAATAAAATGACAGGAGTTGGGAGAGAGAAGGAAATCTATTGAATGTTTCATAGACTTATTCTGATTTGCTTCTATTTGAAGTAATTAACTTTCTTCCAAACAACATATTTATGAGTTTTACTTCCCTACATTTGTAGCCCATGGTTTGCAAACAGAATGGTTTGTTTATTCTTTATAAAAGTCAAAATTGGGATGGCAAAAGAATTTTAGTTGTACTTTTGAGAACTGGGCTTTTATTTTGGCATTGTTTGAATCCATTCCTATAGATCTAACTAAGCTTGATCTTAATTAAAAGTCTTATCTAGTGCACTCTATTAATACATTTCAATTCCATTGGGATACTGGAAGAGAAAATCATTTGTTAATCCATATGGCAGGCAGAAGTACATTTAAAAGTACCTATCCGTTATGAGGTACAGCTCTATAATAATGTGAAGAGTTGGCAAACTTAGCCATAAGGTGCCATTTGTGATGGATGTAGTTTAAAGACTTGGAGATTATAAGAGGAGAATTTAGGGTGAGTGGGGAACAAAGACATGGCTTTCTGTAAGACTGTGGGCAGTGGAGTTTCTTTTAAGGACTTAACCATGAAGTGTGATTGTTTAGAGGCTATTGCTAAAATCATGTAGAGATAGATGGATACATATCGTATGCACTTATGTGTTAATGCCAGACCAAGTGATGACTTACTTGGCTTTGTATGCTCTGACTTGTGTGACTCAAAGATAAATACAAGTTTTATGTAATTGACCAGAAAGACTAGCTTATCCCTGCTCAATGACATGCACAATCACACTTTGTATTCTCAGATTTAGCCAAGTGGTCTTTTCTCCGTGCTCCATGCTGCAGCCCAGAGAAATTCCAGACAGCTACACAAGCATAGCTGCTTCTATATTGACATCCTGGTGACTTTAGAAAATGTCCTTGGATAATCACAGCTGCTGTGTATTACATAAAGCTCTGAGCCAGAGGTTCAGTATCTACATCAGTGATATAGACCATGAGATTGAGTGCACCCTCAGCAATTTTGCTGATGATACTGAGCTGACTGGTGTGGTTGATGCATCTGAGGGATGGGATGCCATCCAGAGGGACATAGAGAAGCTGGAGAAGTAGGCTGAGGTGAACCTCATGAGGTTCAAAAAGGCAAATCACAAGGTCCTGCGCCTGAGTAGAAGCAATCCTCGGTACCAACACAGGCTGGGGGATGATGTGGTCGTGAGGGACATGGTTTAGTGATGACCTGGCAGTGCTGGGTTAATGGTTGGATTTGATGATCTTAAAGTTCTCAACCAAGAATAATAATTCTGTGATTCTTTTATGAAATTGAGTGCAGCCCTGTGGAAAAGGACTTGGAGATAGTGGTTGTGCTAGTTTGAAGCTAGTGGTGTGTAAGAAGCTTGACATGAGCCAGATTTGTGCACTTGCAGTCCAGAAGGCCAAACATTCTGGGCTGCATCAAAAGAAGCAAGGTTAGCAGTCTTAGAGAGGTGATTCTGCCACTCTGCTCTGGTGAGACCTTACCTGGACTACTGTGTCCATTTCTGGAGTCCTCAGCACAGGCAGGATGTGGAACTGTGTGCTCATTTGAGGCTAGCTGGAATATTTTAGTGAGAAGAATTAGATTATAGGCTGTGAAAAGGAAACAGTGGTGGTGTCTACTTTACTCATAGGCTTGCTGAGATGTATAAAAAACAATAACATAAACATAGAGAAGACAATCAGTCTCTGTCACAGCTGGTGTCTGTGCTTTCTCCCTGGGCTGCTTTCTGTGTAACTAATCCTTCTGCTTTCTAACCCCCCTTGCCAACCCTCCAAGCTCACCTTGCACATAAGGCAAACTTTGGGATAAGATAGAGGGGTGTAAATAAGGTGGAAGGGTGGTTGGGAGCCCCTCCTGGGGACTCTGGTTTCTGGGAGGGCTGTTGTGTTTCTGTATCACCTTTAACTTGTTTATTTATGTATATAGCTGTATAGATTTATGATATATTATAAATATCTGCTTGTATATTGTGCTATGCAGTAGCAGTAAATATAGCTTCATTCCTTGACTCCAGCTCAGCTGAGTCTAGTCTGGGTGATGTCATTGTATGTGAGGAGGGGCGAGTAACACCCAAACTGTCACAAACTGCTGGAGCAGGTCCAGAGTGGGGCAACCAAGATGAATAGAGGGTTGGAGCACCTGTCCTATGAAGATAGGCTGAGAGAGTTGGAATTGTTCAGTCTGGAGAAGACAAGGCTCCAGGAGGACCTTATAGCAGTCTTCCAGTAACTGAAAAGGGCCTACAGGATAGCTGGAGGGGGACTATTTATAAGGGTCTGTAGTGATAGGACAAGGGGTTTTAAACTAGAGCAGGAGAGTTTTAGATTAGACATTAGGAAGAAATTCTTCATTATAAGGGTGGTGAGACACTGGAATGGGCTGCCCAGATAAGTTATGGACACCTCATCCCTGAAAGTGTCAGATGAGGCTTTGAGTAACCTGATCTAGTGGGAGGTGTCCGTGGCACTATTACCCACTAATAGGTAGGAAATAGTTAATATTTAAAGTCTCTTCCAACTTGAGCCATTCTGTGGTTCTCTTTGAAAGGAAATGTCTAACTGGAGGTATATTTTGGCCACCTAATTATGGTATGCACATCTCCTTCTGTCTTAGTTCTGTGAGACAAAAAAGTAAAAAAAAATGTTAAGATGTGAATTTGCTTCAGGAAAACCTGGGCTCATATGCATGACTAGTTTTGAACAGTGAGTTTGACAGAGTAATCATAATAGCATCTTTTGCTGAAGCAGATTATTTTTCCAAGTCACTGATAAATGTAGCTTACACTTGCCAATTGGCAAATTGATGTTTTTCTTGGAAATTTGCTTCATTTTGATAATACCCTAAATACTGTGGACTAGGACACTGAGGGAACTGCAAAAAAGCACTGCTGGATCCTTCTGCCAGATGATTGTTCTACATTTTCTGGAGCAATGTGCTGATGAGTTTTGTGTGGTGCTGACTTGCTTACCTTTTCCCTTCTTCCTCTACTCTGAACACTGTCTTAATGCAGACAGTAATAAAAGTATGATGTGAAATACACTGAATAGTTTTTCGGCAGTGTAGGGGACTGTAGCACAATATTGCCATGCGTGACTGAAAACTTAGCAGTCAGAGTGCAATGGGAATGTCAGGGGTTTTCCTGTTCATACCTACTTGTATCCAGTCATCCTTTATTCTACCTACAGTGAAACCTGAATGTTGAATAATCATCCCAAATCTCAGATGAGAGATTTGTTGGCTCAGTTTTTGTTTCTCCAAACCTTTATTGGCATTTATTCTTCTTAGGCCCTGCCTGCCTGATTTTGAAAACTGTTGTGTAGATACCTGGTCAGTGCAGATATTCCTTGTACCTAATGCCAGATAGGTGGATAGGTGCTAATCTCCCACCTAACTCTGTCATAGTTCTAATTTCATTTGAGAGACGTCAAAGTAGTGTAAAAAGTTCTTCCTTCTTCTAAGTCACCTGAGATGATGACAGTGCACATGATTTACAAATCATCATGTAGTTTGACAGTTCCTGCAGAAAGATGAGAAGCTTTGGTTTTGATCAACACTTGAGGCTGCTGGGCAGAACATTGTGTATTCTGCCTGTGAGAAACCTACAGATCTTGAATCAAAGCTCAACAGTTATGCTTTGGTATACATTTGGAAGCATCTGAAGTCTGGTGAGTAGGTTAGACCAGAGTGAATTGAGAATGTGTCAGCTGAGGATGGTGCTACATCCATATCAGGTAATACTCAGTCTTGGACAATAAGGCTAAATACTTCTCTTTCCAGCACCCCACTCCTCACCCTCCTTTTTTTATCCCTAGGGTTTGTGAGCTAGAAGAATTGGGAGAATTGTCTCCTTGTTGGGAAAGCCTTCGTCGACAAATAGTTACTCAATACCAAACAATTATTTTAACTTACCAGGAAAATCTAACTGATTTGCACCAGTATAAAGGTAATGCCTTTTTTGCAATAGCTTGATGCTTCTGAATGTGATTATTAGTGCTTCTCCAAAACTAGGAACCCAGAATGTTTTAGTTAAAAAATACTATTATTAGATTTCATACTTATTTTCTTGCATTCTCAGGTCCTTCATTTAAAGCCAGTAGCTTGAAAGCTGATAAAAAATTGGAATTTGTCCCTACGAATTTACATATACAGAGAATGAGAGTCCAGGATGACGGAGGATCAGGTATTTGTTCCTTTCTCTCTTTTTTTCACATTACTCTGTTACTTTTCTCTCTATTCTTCATTTAAAAAAAAAAATCCATCCTTAACCATATAGACAAGATTCTAGAAACTAGTGCTCTGCAGTACTAGTACTACTTGGCATTTTTGAAACACCCTCTCAAGTGGTGTAAGCATAATTATTGCTGTTCTGCAGGTGGACAAATGAGATTCTGGAGTTAACTATGCCCTAGGTGACATAAGTCAGCCTTTGTACTAGAGCATATATTCAATTAAGCTGTTGTGTCCCTTCCAGTCCTTTTGAATTGTAGCAGAATAGCAAAGGTTCTGACTGCTGTTTATTGCTAAGCTTACATCCGTTTTCTCTGAAATGATCATGTATGGTTGTGAAAAAGTGCACCAGTTTGTTCACACCAGGTTTATTTCTTCACAATTACCCTAGATTTTCCCTTTTCTTAACTATAATCTCCACTAAGAATGGGCACATACTTGCCTCATGTATCCACTTGAGGGACTCTGATAATGGCAGTTTTATTGTAAAGATCAATGTTCAAGGCTTCTTTTTCACCGTCGGTCTTCTGAATTAAGAAACAGAGGACCAGCAGTCAAGTACAGTTCTTCACCTCAAAAATACTTGATGGGTTTCCAGGGCCTCTAACAAATCAGTTTTCCGTGTCCTTTAAGAACTGGCATGAAGTTTTGCAAAAATTACTTTCAGAGTAGTTTTTAATTTCCACAATCATTTGTCCATATTTAAGATTACAGACTTTGATTTGTAAGTCTTTTTTGTCCATCCCAGATCAGAACTATGACATAGTCACCATAGGAGCACCAGCAGCTCATTGTCAAGGTTTTAAATCAGGTGGCTTGCGAAAAAAACTGCATAAATTTGAAGAGGCAAAGAAACAGTAAGTAGAAATGTCCTGTCAGTTGTTATCATGCCTTTTCTTCCTAGTTTGTGCTCAGTGATTTGAGAAACCGCTTCATTCTATGTTTTTGTTGCACTTCAGTTAATAGTTCTACTATATAATGTGGAGACTATTCCATGTCTTTTTCCAAGGAAGGAGAGGGAAAAGAAATTCCCCTTTATATTGCTGTATTTGTTCGTTCATCTAGTTTAACTATTTTAGATGTTGGGTTTGTGTTCTGCCTAATTGTGGATTAGAAGATGTCTCTGTAGAATGTCATTGGTTGCACTGTATCATGCTTTCAACTCGTTATTTTCTGGAGGCTTTCACCCCTCATAAAGTCATGGTCCTGTTATTGAACTGTCTTAGTACGGAACAGTTATGCCTGATAGGTAAATTCCTTGCTGACAACTTGGATTTAGTTCTGGTACTATTGGTGAAGGCTTTTCTGTGTGCTTCAAGGTTTATGAACAGATTAGGCTTCTGAATCTAGCCTCACTCTACAGGCAGAATAGTTGACCTCCACAGTCCTGTCTTTCCAGAACTTAGTAACCTCTCTGGAACTGTAATCATATATACCAAAGGAAGGGGCAGAATTTGTAGTAGTGACATATGCTAAAGGGAGAAAACTTCATGGCACCCACTCCAGCTCCCTAGAAAGAAATAATACTGTCTGGATTCACATTACTTTGGTGCAGCATGGAGAATTGAAGGAACAATGAGGAAAAACAATACAAGGAAAGCCAGGAAAAGGGAGACATTAATAATATTTCTACAAGGAAAGATTTGGAGGTGATAGAAGAAGAAAATATGTCGGAACCAGGCTCTGCCAACTGCAGAGTTACTTTTGGCAGTGAAGTGAATAGCAGCATCCTGTCGACATCAATCAGATATATACTGATAAAAAGAGTGATGCCAAAGTATGTCTAGTGTAATTATTCCTGACTTAGAGTGCACTAGCATTGTGTACTGGCTCACCATTTCTCTTCTTTTGATACTGCTACTGCTTTCTAAAATAACCTACTTCTGTCAGCCTAGCTACTGAAGTGGGCCTTAATCCTGCAGTATCTGAATTCCCTCTCTTTTTTCTTAACCCTCACCCAGAATCAAGTTGATCAAAGAGCTTATTTTTTTCTTTTCCTCAAAGCTTTATGAAACCATTCTCTCTGGGTACATGAAAAATTCAGATTCAGCATGTGAATACTAACTTTCCTTTTAAGTACCTCTATGTTACCATAAAAGCAAGTATAGTAGAACTGAGATCGGTCTCCTCAGTTTCACTCTGCAATAGATATCATTCAGTTCTTCTCCCATCAGCAAAGCTGTGCTTGGTGCATCCACAACATTTCCCCAGAACAACAAATGGGCATCTGGCAACCTGTGATTCTTTTGTTTACAAGTTTAATTGTTACGTACCTGCTTTGTTGAAAACATGACTCAAATTATTTTCCCAAACATCTTTTGTTTTGTTTTCTGCTTTTGGTATTTGCTAACAATCTGCTAATTTTATTTTGATTTTGTTTTGTTTTTTTTAGCAGTTATGAAGAGTGTTGGTGAGTTTTCTGTTTCTGAAGGTTCTGTAGAAAGGGTTTCTGTTCTTTGGGTTGTTTTATTTTTCTTTGTTTTCTTTGGCAAAGATCTGGTGTGTTTCAAAGTGTGCAGGGCTTTTTAATGTCATGCATCATGGCATCCCTAATTGTGCTCCAAGTAATTGTAGCTGCTTTGTAAAAAGTGATATGTGAATGAATTTCACTTCATCTGCAATGTTTGTTTGTAATGAACAGCTAGCTTCCTGGCTCTTTCTGATCATAAGAAGTTAGAAAGCTGAAGATCAGAATGCCAACTTTTTATATCTTTTCCTCTGTTATTTCCAGTGAAAAGTGCCTGGAGACACAAACTTTCTGCCAGAGGTGGAAGATAATTGACTCTGTATTTTTAAACCTTTATGGAGATAGATTTGGCATGGCTTATGTTTTTGTAACACTTCTTCATTTAAATACCTTAACTTCTGTTCATTTTTCCTCATGTGTTTTTCGGTGCTATGAAAAAGAAATATTGCTTGGTGGTTCAACCTCACAGATGTTCTGCTCTAAATTCCTCATATTAAAGGTTGAACCCCTAATTCACTGAGAGTTTAAGGCTGTATTACAGTTTGGTGATATAGTACAATGAGAGCTGTTCATTTGAAAAAGCAATTGCAGGTTGGAAAGTAAATATATGTGAACCTTACACTGTAAAATTTTCCCCCAGTCATGCTGGCAAATGTTTGTGATTTAAAAAGTAATAATTATAAATCAAATCTCACTATGTTGCATGGCCTTTCCTGCCAAATATGTCTTTATGCATGTTAACCACACTGTCATGGAAATAAATTGCTCAGAGGAATTGTCACTAAGATCAATAGAGAGCACGAATCACCTACAGAAAAAGTACTAAAAGCTGAGATCAATTTGCTCTGTGGCATAGCAGTACTGAGGAGTGGTTGTTCTCTGTGCCACTTAGGTGGGTGACCAGAGGGACACAAATAAGGAAACTCCTTCAAGAATCACTTCAGCATTATATCCTTTGAAAATAAATGGCCCATCTTTTCTTGTAATGGATCTCAGACAGATACTGGGGTTAAGCGTCCCCCTTGCCTTAATATCAGTTAAGGGACAAGAACTGGTATTTGTGGTAATGATTTGAAAGTGTGCTCCAAGCAACCTTCCTGTCTTACCTCACAGACACACTGCAGAAATTGCCAGCAGATGATGATCCTGATCTGAGGTAACTGTGCCTGGAAAAGAAACTCGTCTCTTTGTAGTTTCTTGGCGTAGCTGTGTCCATTGAACAGTGCTGAGATCAGTGTACACAGTAGGTTCTTCTGTGCTGTTACTATACTGAAGCTATTTATTACTGGAAAAAAATAATCAAATATAATATATGGTTGCTGTCACCTCATGCTCGATGCCATGTCATGAATGGGCATCACACTTGGCACAGCTGGAACTGATCTTTGTATAGTTTTTCTACTGGGAGGAAAAGAGCAGCATATTGCCTGGCAAAGGGAGTTGGTGGATTGATTTCAAATAGTTAACTAAAAGTTATTGTCAGAGATAAAAGCCAACTTTTTCTGAATTACTCTTCTCAGGTAGAATTAGATCACCCTTTAGGAGTGCTAGTTTTTCTCCAGTAGTTACAGAGTGCATCCAGTCACCTCTTTTAATCTGCATAAGCAACTTCCCTAGACATCTAACCTTAGAAGACATAAACTGTTTTCCTCCACTGCCAAGTAAGCAGTCTTACTGGAGCTGCAGCATTCCAATATCTTATATATGTTTTATTAGTATAGTTCATTTCGCTTACTATTTGGAAAAGGACAAAATTTAGCATTGCTTTGTATTGTTGCAGTTGAACTCATAATAGAGTTTTATGATGTCCCTAATTCATGCTAACAGAAGCTACACCAAGGAAAGAATCCTTGGATTAGCCTGGAGATATATTTTGGGTTTTATATACCATAAGATTGCTTTTGCTGGTGTCATTTGAATAAGGCATGCAATTGAGGGAAGGATATACTATTGGAAGGATTTTTTATTAATACCACATCATTTGCATCATGGATCTGGGTGGCATTTCTCCATTAAGAGCACAGATTTTCTTTTCATGGCACTAGTAGCTATGCTATAAAACAGGTTTGTAAACCAGGTCTCAATAAAGTGTCTGTGTTGTAAGCAGAGGGAGAGTGGAGCACGCTGCCTCTGCACACAGCAGTTTAGTATCTTATGGCAAAATCATCACCCACATTCTCCTAAACAAAATTGTCCCTCTGGTATTGAGCTCTGACCATTGAGCCCCTTGGCATAAGGGATTAGTAAATCTGTATCTCAGTGCTTTCAGTATTTAGGCAGAGTAGGGTCAAGTTCCTGCTGTGCAATTGCCCACTGGCCTTTCATTGTTGATTGCTAGCTTAGGTAAATTTTTGTTGTCTGCTATTAATTCCCCAGCATGCCACTGTAACGTGTGTACCTCTAGATCAATTTTCCCTCTAAAATCAGTCTTTCTTTTTCAGCACTTCAACAAGTTCCCAGTCTATAATATACATCCCACAGGACATCATTAGAGCAAAGGAAATTATTGCACAAATCAACACTCTGAAAACGCAAGTCAGTTACTATGCAGAAAGGCTCTCAAGAGCTGCCAAGGATAGATCAGCTAATGGTCTTGAAAGAACACTTGCCATCCTAGCAGACAAGGTAGGAGAACAATAGATTTCCACACTGAAGCACAGTATATTAATTTCTTTCCTTCTGTCTCTATCTTTAGTAGGTTTTCTTGAAACATCTATTTTGCTATGTTCAGTAGTCTATTGTAACGTATACAGTCCTAAAGAAAAAGCAAAATCGCACCAGCCTTTAACATTTGCCGCTTTTTATTTAGGTTGCCTCTTTTTCATAAGCTTGCCTTCACCTCCTCCACAGGGTACAGTGGAGAGCAGTGTTTGCTGGTCCCCTCCATTCATCATACTCCAGAAATGTGCATTCTTCACTTTCTTTTATACCCTTTTCTCCATGACCACCTGAGGTTTTCTTAGTTCCTCTTGGAGGAGGAATTAAATGTTTTTAATGTTCTTCTGAGTCATTTATGAAACAGCAGCAACCGAGCAAAAGTTAATGAAGCAAATCTGTATTTTTCCACTGGTTAAATAAGGAGTAATGGTGGCATAACCTTTGCTTGAGTTATAGTAATGTGAATCAGTTATTCTTTGATGGGTGCTAACAGAAACCAGGTGGAGCCATAGCTGAACACAATCTTATTTACAGGGATAAGACAAAACAAAACAAAAACCAACAAAAAACCCCCAACCAAATACAGCTTTCATGACCTCCTCTGTCCCTGAAACAGATCTGAAGATTGTAAATGACAGTAATGGCCACTCATCTTGCCACTAATTTTCCTAGTGTATGGGAGGTATGCATACAGCTTTGCAGAGTGCAAGAAATAATGTGACCCTGTGTAGATGTAGTATTTATTATAACATTCACTCTAAACGAGTACAGTATGTATAACTGACCTGCAGGACTTTTTGCAGCTGGACAATATGTGTATAATAACTTAGTAAGGGTTTTTTTTTTTGTTGTTGTTTGGTTTATAGTAGACACACAGGTCAGATGCTTTTCATATTTACATAATTTAGAGGAATCCTTTAACCCAATACCACTAAAGAATACAGGGAACAAGTTGCATTGATTAGTGGGTGTGGTGGTTTGGGTGTTCCCCGCCCCCCCCACTTTTAGAAATCACCCAGACTGGACTCAGCCAGCTCTGGAAATATGAATGANTTTGCTTTTCATTCTTATACAACTCAGTAAGCCTATGAGTGAAGTAGACATCACCATTGTTTTCCTTTCACAGCCTGTAATCTAGTTCTTCTCACCAAAACATTCTAGCTAGCTTCAAACTACCACAGTGGGTTAAATCTTCATCCTTCCTCTTAAATGCTGTTATAATTTCAGACATGGTAGTGGAGGTTAAGCATGGTCTTTCTGGTGTGGCAGATATTGTGAGGCGTATAAAAAAGTCTACATATTGTTCTAAGCTTTCATCAAATGGAGAATGAACTGCAAATGAAGGTGACTTGCACATTTATTAGTGATTTTTTCAACATTTACAAGGCTAGTGTAATAGTACAGGCTTTTGAAAAGTACTATTTGTGTCTTGGTATCTTATCTTGCCTTTTAAAGTCAATCTGTAAAACTATTTTCAAAAGGCACCTTAGATACTGCAAAACAAAGTTTAGTTTCTTCTACAGAACACCAGTTTGGTTTTCTTTTTGCAAAAGAATATAGTGTAAATCATGTACAGAATAATGAAAGTTGTTAAAATGTGTTTAGACCCGACAACTTGTCACAGTGTGTGACTGCAAGCTGTTGGCAAATTCAATACACGGACTGAATGCTGCAAGGCCAGACTATATAGCTTCAAAAGCATCTCCAACCTCTGGAGAAGGGGAGCAAGTGATGCTGAGAAATGATCAAGATACACTTGTGGCCAGATGGACAGGAAGAAATAGCCGGTCATCTCTGCAGGTGGATTGGCATGAAGAAGAATGGGTATGTTTGCTTGATGGAGCCAGGAATATTTTCTTCTTTTTCGTTTTTGTTTTCCATATTTCTTTTATTTTGGAGCTTTGTAACTGCTCACCAGATACATATAAGATGTCTATTTTGGAAATACTGGTTGACTAGCAAATACACTTCCTTCATTCTACGCTCTGTTACTCCTTGGCATAGAGATACAAAGAATCCTCAATAAAGGCTTCCAGATCTCCTAAATAGCAAAGATATTTGGAAGTTGGTTCCAGTGGAAGGTAAATAACTTTTTAAAGTGAAAAAATGACCATGCAACAAAGGGCTCTTACACTTCTCCAAGATAAGCATATTTTGTGTGTGTTAGCAATATGATTCAGCCTGCTGGCTTTTATTCTCATCCAGATATTTAGAATTTTCAACCCATCTCAGCTTTGATTATGAAGAGCACAAAGAATTTAATTCATGGAAGTGAATGAAATCTAAAAAATAGTTAAGATTAATTAAAACCATTGTTAATACAGTGAAATATCAATTTAGAAGTTAGATTAAATTTATTTGGGAAATGGATCCTTACTGCTTTTAATAGTTTTGGAATACTTTGGCTTACAGTCACAGTGATGACATGAATAAAGCCAATTTAGTTGTTTATAGAGTAATGGACTACAGTAATTTTGTCTGTATTCACTGAGTTATGTAGGAAAAAAGATGTGTGATTGTATGCAATTATTGTATCAAACATGATTTTCAAGAATAAACAATAGTGCCAACTGGACATTTCTATAATAGCACAGGAAGAGCCACTTAAAATTGATTCAAAAATTTCTTTAGAAAATAGTTTTGCTTTTTACTACACAAGTCATGTTGCTACATATTGTTGACATGTTGGTATACATAGTTTGTATATCCAGAGTTTATGTGTTCAAATGTAAATGTATCCCAGAGAAACTCTGCAGAGAAATTGTGACTAGAATCGTAAGAGGAAATACATTGACAAAGGATTTGTTGCCGAGTGTCTCTTTTCCTTTTAAATTGAGAAACAGATGTTTTCTTTTAAGGAGAAAGTTTGGCTGAATGTTGACAAAAGCCTGGAGTGTATTATACAGAGAGTGGACAAACTTCTCCAGAAGGAGCGACTTCAAAGTGACAGCTGTGAAGATGTTTTCCAGTGTGACACCAGCAGTACTAGCAAGAAAGGTAATCGGGACACTCGTGCCTATTGGATAAATCCAGAAGATTTAAATAAGACCTCATCATCCTCATCACCACCTTCATCCTCGCCATCCTGTGCATGCCATTCTCTCAGAAAGACAAGTGCGTATAGTCAGACACTGCTTCTCACTGCTGCTCCCTTGCTGTGCGCTGGCATCATTCCTAAGCTTCTGTTGCGTCCTTCTGTGTGTCTGAGGTTCAGTGGTGGTGTTAAGCACTGGTGGCAGGCAGAAAGGGCTGATGGTATACAGGGAACTGCTAAGACTTTGAAATCCCCATCCCAATCAAATAATTGCTCAATCCACTGATGACAATGGCATTTGTTTTCCACACTGGATGTTCTAAGCTGCTAAACCAGGTGTTTGGATTAGCATATGTCAAATGCCACCTCTGGTAGCTTTCCTGTTGGCTTCAGCTTCTTTGCAGCAATCAAAGCTTATTGCCATGAGCTTTTATAAAAGATAAGCTGGGCTGCCAGAACATAAGAGAGGAGCCAAGCAATCCCATAGACTGAACTGAGCTTGTATGAGCCTACTGGAGCTTAAAGCAAATTTATCCCAAATTGTCAAAAGCTGTGGTGCTGAGACTCTCAATTAGTTAGACTTCTTGTAGCTGGAAGGTAGAAGTTGGCAGTGCAAGCTCTCAGTGAAGTAATCTATCAAAATTTGAGTTAGAGTGGGTGCTAGATTGAATCCAGTATAATAACATGAACATGTGAATGAAAGATATCCTTATCAGTTTAGGATGACAATTTTGCAGCTGTGCAATAAATTTCAGAATTATTTCATTTACATATGCATTCATTAGACTTATTTTCACATTCTTTACATGTTGTCACTATAATTTGGCCACTTAATAGAGCATGTGTGCCAAGTTAAGCTCTAGAAATACTGATTTGTGTTTTCACATCCTTTTTCCTGTTCTGGCTTACCCTTTAATGGCCCTTTGTCCCTTACGGTGTGTGTCTGTGACTTCATGTCCATCCCATTGTTTATGTTGCAGTGGAAGGCAGTAACTTAAGGAAAAGAAAGCAAGAAGGAAGTTAAAATAAATGTTAATCTGTTTTTGTGTAGCTTTGTACATGTGTACTATTAGCTGAGTGTCTTAGATTGACCATATTATTTTAGATTAGACTGACATTTTTGTGTATTATAAAGAAACAGGTGACTTAGTTCTTGTTTCAGTTTGTGTTCTCCATTGTTTTTTGACTAAATTTCTTCTACAAGTTTATTCATTACTTTTGTCTCACAGGATCACAGGATGGTTAGGGGTTGGAAGGGACCCAAAGAGATCATCGAGTCTAACCCCCCTGCCAGAGCAGGACCATATAATCAATCTTAGGTCACAGGCAAATGCATCCAGATGGGCCTTGAAATTCTCCAGAGGAGAAGACTCCACAACCTCTCTGGGGAACCTGTTCCAGTGCTCTGTGACCCTTACAGTAAAGAAGTTCCCCCTTGTGTTGAGGTGGAACTTTCTGTGTGGCATCTTATATCCATTGCTCCTTGCCCTATCATAGGGAGCAAGTGAGAAGAGCCTGTCCCCCCACTCCTGACACCCAGCCCTCACATATATATAGAATAGAATAGAATAGAGTCAACCAGGTTGGAAGATGTGATTTACATGAAGTTTTATATGTATTTACATTAAAGCTTTATCAGTACAATTCAATGCACCTTCATATCAATGATTAAAAGTTGTGTATTTTTATTACATTAAAAAAAATGGGGAAAATCTGTGGTAGGTGATAATAGAAGATTTTCCCCAGAAAATTTGATGCCAAAAAGCATCTTAGAAAAAGAACCTTTTTATCCCCATTTTTGGGCTGTCTTTTAAATCTGCTGTGAATCTTGACACAGCATATAAATGCTGCATTAGCTGCACTTACCTACCAAAGGAGGTTTTTGTGCCAAGAGTTTGTGTAACCTTTCCATGCTGTTCCTCCAGAATAGGGTAAAAATTCCTTTCCATGTAATCTACAGAACCTAGGACAGAAACATTAAATCAAACAAGCATCACAACCTCTAAAGCTGGGAGACTTGCTGCCATTTTCCAGTTCTGCTTGTGTGTGTGGATTCAATCTGAAGTCTGACTGTCAACCAATTTTGGGTGATTTTAACTTAAAAAATCCTGGAGAGAGAATCCTGTTTCTTAGATATCTGGTGCAAAAACAGTGTTCATAGGTCTAGTGAGCATTTGAATTGCACTTGGGAAGCCATGTGTAGTTCTGAATTTATGGTACTTTTGACAGAGGAGCAGGTTCAATACTAGGAAAAAATCCTCGCCTCATCAGGATCAGTGAGAATTTTCCCACTGAGCTACCTTCCTTGAATCCACACCAAACCTGTCTGTTAAATAGTTTTAAACTAAAAGAGGGTGGATTCAGACTAGACATCTTTTCATAATGTGGGTGATGAAACACTAGCACAGGTTGTCCAGAGAAGTGGAAGATGCTCCATCCCTGGAAATATTCAAGGTCAGGCTGGACAAGGCTCTGAGCAACCTGATCTAAAGTTGTCTCCACTCACTCAGTGGGGTTGGATTAGATGATGTTTAAAGGTCACTTCCAAACAAAACAATTCTATGCTTCTATAAAAAAACTCCCTTTCACTGTTGCTTTCCACAACTGGTGTGGGAATATCTGATGGATAAAGAAGATCCTAAGTTCAGAATGACAGCTTCTTAACACTTTTTTCTTGTCATATGTTCAAGGAACTAGCACTTTTTCTGTTAATAATTCTGAATTTTGAATAAATAACACTGAGCAGAGAGTGACTAGAATTTTATTTTTTTTTAAGCAATGTAAAAACCAGCAAATCAAGATGGTTCCAGAACTGGTAAAAGAGAGACAGTAGAATGCTACTGAAGGACTTTAGATGATGTGTCAAAAATTAAAGTATATGAAAAAAAATACTTCCTGAAAGAGTAGAGGGGAGATGTAAGAAATTATTTTCTAGAATTTTATTTGTTGCTATAGGATTAGTTGTTCATTACTAAAATTGTATGGGGGCATATAATATGGGGGCATATGATGATTTTTAATTTACAGAAATTATTTTATCTTGGATTGTCAAGCTCATTTGACTATCCTAATGCATACAAATGTATTTGATATTTTCTCTTATTATTATTTTCTAGTACTTAATTAATTGGCTAGTGAATCCAGATATAAACCACGGATGTTGAAATCCTATTAGTGTAATAAACTACTTTTCTTTAATGGGAGGCGTAATATAACAGGATGCATATAATTTTGTTTACTGTTTGCGTTGCACTGTAGTGGATTTTCATCTGACAGCTTGTTTGTCCCACTGAAGTGAGTGTGGACCACTCATGGGCTTTACTGGTGAAATTTCAGCCCTTAATGTACAATCCAATGCTTATGTTAACTATCTCAGAAGTTGTAGACTAGAAATTTGTCTAAAATAGCTAAGTACTGTTGAGACTGCCTTTGATATAATTTTCTGTTAAATGCACTGAACTTATGGACTAGGATTTTGCTGTTTTGTTAGGCAGCCTTATTGCCAGTTTCTCCTGCAATTTCACCAAACCAGTGGTTCTCAAATAGTCCCCTGTGGTTTGTTGGAGATTGACAGTGTGCTTGCCAGTAATCCACAGAGAGTCCTGGAACTAGCAGGTACTGGCTTTCCTCCAAGTCCCAATCCAAATGTTCAGAAACAGTGGAGTGGGTGAGGCAGCCCATGCCTTTGGTGCCCACAGGAAAAGGAGTACCTCTGCTCAGCTCCTCTTCCCTCGGTTTGAGAACCCTAGCATTGAGCATTTGAGTTGCTTATGTTTAGACTGTGTTGCTGCTTCTTAATCATGCATGTTGCCCCTCCATTTCTGTGCAGATTGCAGCCCTCCTCCGGAAGAATCTGCCCCAGGTATGTGCATTCATGGCTTCTGCTTCTTCTGAAAATTGCAGAGATTTGTTCATAATTAACAACTGAACAACTGCTTTGCTGTTAAGATTGACCATTGTGAAATGGTAGTGCTCTGCAATATCACGTGAGTTACCTAAGCATATTGAGAAGTTATTGTTTCCTGATAGTGCAAGGGGATATCTGGTAACTTCTCATTTTCAGCTATAGGAGAGCACTTGCTCACCATCTCTGGTTTCTCTAGTTGTGTTTTAGCAAACTATTGTAGCTGACAATAATTTGAGGTCTGTTCCGAATCTCATCGAAATCTATGAAAATCTGACACTTCAGACGTGCCCTTTCACATGTGCTGTTGAGTTGGCCTTTCTGAATGAGAAATCCTTCAGAGCATGGAGCAGTCAACAAGGCTGATGGGAAATCTCTGTGGTGGGTACACTACATGCCAAGCAGTATAGGACACAAATCTTAATGTGTCAGAGTACAGAATTTAGAAGACTTTCGTTTCACTGTTGGCCTTCTTTCCTCTACCTTCATACTTCTGCACATTTCTGTTACATTTACAAGGTCTGAATATTGTGCCACTATGATACCACTCTCTCCCACGCAGATGGCTGTAATTTCTCCCATTTGAAAGTAGTTTAATATGAGTTTAGTGAAAGCTCAGTCATTGAGCAGTATGGACTCCTGGGTTTAGTGCAACCAGTGGGAAATAAGGCCCCAGTGCAGGTACAGTCGTCATGAAATATATTAATGTTGTTGTTGGATATCCACCCTGCTTCCTTCTATCACTTTGAAAACTATTTTAATCAATGAGAGGGTCCACAAATTTTTAATTCTTGAAAAATCCCTTTAGTTTTTGCAAAACAGAAATGTAGCACATAAATGAATGCTATGTAGTTATTTTAAAGATGAGAGTAATTAAAGGCAGTGATGTCACTCCAGCTAGGTACTCAGTATACCCAAAACTGCATTTTAAACTTAAGCGACCGAAGCTGCAGTATAATGAAGCACTTCTTCTTGCTTCTCTCTTAAGCCAAATGTGACATTGTGCACTTAAGAATAATTGTGTTTTACTGAATCAGGGATAAGTGACTACCACTTATTAAATAAATCTGGGTTTTAGAGATCATGAGCCCTTGCAAGTCTGACCTAAACCAAAGGCACCTGTAGGTTCCCCAGTACTTTGGTTTATAGACAGTAAGTATTGTTTAATATGAAGACTAAAAGTACCTTTCCAAGGCTCTGGAGAACATTATTTTAAGTGTTTTTATTGCTCTGGAGAAGAGAGACTATTGGGGGGGAACAAAATCAAAACCTTTTCCTACCTGTCATTACATCCTTGATTTATACAGACTTTGTATATTCTCTTAACAAGACATAAGTTTTTAATAAAATAGCCAGTAGTCATGATCAGAGGAGATCTGTTATTTGAACCCATAGGCCTTCTCAGTCTCTCTTAATAGTTGCTTTATCTTCAGGCAGGCTGGTATACCACCAGTTTACTTTGTGATTGCCATAGATAAACATATTTCAAACAAAGTGCTGCCAGACACACCACAGTTTAAGATTTCCACCAAGTTAACAATTGCAGACTTGTGTGTCTACCCAGGCAATGAGATTATGATGATGTGCCAGAGGAGCATTTCATGTCTTTTTGTCATTTGCATTTGGTTATAGAAAAGCTGTCAAGTGCAGTAAGGGAAACACTGTATCATCTGTGTTTTGCTTTTCAAGTGTTTATGGGGTCACATTATGGCATCTGATTCGTTTTGAGAGAAAAAAATTAATAGAATGTAAAATGCAAGCTGTAGTTCGTTGCCTGTTTTGATGTTTCCTGCCTTTTTTTTTTTTAATGGCATTGGAACAGAGCCAAGCAACTTCCCCTTTATGTGGTTTATTAGGTTGTCTACCATATAGACAAAAGCAAAAAGGATAGTTCTGTTAATCTTGTCAGTTATGTTTTTGCTAGCAGATTTCCAAAATTCCCTTCTTTGGATGGTTATCAAAGAAACTATTATCACTAGCTCTTAGTCCTGCCTTTGAGACAAAAAATGAAACAACTTCCTGTCAGGGGCTTGAAAGTACCTCATTGATACAGGTTCTGATCTCTGCGTTGCTTTGTTCCTGCAGCAGGCCAAACTGGGGGTTTATGTGTGTTCCATTTGTGAGCACCAGTGCTTTTTAAAAATAAAACACATTGTTCTTCCCTTTTGAAAGAGAAATGTTCTTCTGTTTCAACGTTATATTAAGGAGGCCAAAACCAAAGTAGTGTTCTATTTACTTTGTATAATGCAGAGAGAATGGACTTTGGTATAGAGTCTGAATAATTTGTTTGTACAGTCATGGAAATGTTTTTTAGGGAGAGGGATTTGGTTTGATTTTGTGGCTTTCTTTTGGGTTTTTTTTTCTGGGGGTTGGGTGGGTTGGTTTGTTTTTAATTGGTCATTGATTTAAGACAAAAGATTAAAAGGGGAAAGAAAAGAAACTGAGTTTGTGGGCAATTTTAAGGCAGAACAATTTCTTAGGTAGAAGGCAGGCACGTCTGGGGTCCTGAATAGAACTTTGATAAGCCAGTTTAATTGCCATTTCCTGTGTAGAGTCTTGAACAGTCCCTATGGAACATAGCTCATGTATTTCAGTAGAAGTCAATATCTGAACTACTTCCAAGGATCTGGCTAACTCTCATCTAAAGCACTATACTTAATATTTCTTGCTACCTCACTCTAAGCCTTCAAAGCCACTCAACAGACAGTGGATGCTTAAAAGAGCACCTACATAGATTTTTCACTTCTCAACCTTATTATAGAATTATTATAGAATCATAGAATCATAGAATGGTTTAGGTTGGAAGGGACCTCAAGGATCATCCAGCTCCAACCCCCTGCCACAGGCAGGGACACCTCCCACTAGAGCAGCTCGCCCAAGGCCTCATCCAGCCTGACCTTAAACACCTCCAGGGAGGAAGCATCCACAACCTCCCTGGGCAACCCATTCCAGTGCCTTACCACCCTCACTGTAAAGAACTTCCTCCTAACATCCAGTCTAAATTTCCCCTCTTCCAGCTTAAACCCATTCCCCCTCGTCCTAACATTACTAGACCGTGTAAATAGTCCCTCCCCAGCTTTCCTGTAGGCTCCCTTCAAATACTGGAAGGCCACTATAAGGTCTCCTCGAAGCCTTCTCCTCTCCAGGCTGAAGAGCCCCAACTCTCTCAGCCTGTCCTCATAGCAGAGGTGCTCCAGCCCTCTGATCATCTTCGTGGCTCTCCTTTGGACCCGCTCCTGTGCTGCAAATGGGAGATAAGTATCATTTTATCTCACTGAGATGCAACAAGGATCAATAAGATGGTGAGGCATTTGAATGACCTGTGAGTCCACAAAAGATTCAAAACCAGGCTATTTGGGAGAAATCTCATTGACAGAAATGGCTAAGCAGAAGTTCACTATTTCTGTTGTACAATGGACTTCGTGCTGTCTGTCCACATATGCACTGTGAAAGGGCATGTTTGAACATGCACATGCAGTTATATACACTTGTGTATATAGACTTTCATGTCTCTGTTATGCTTTCCAAATCAGCTATTGTGTAGCCTGTTCCATGGGCGCAAATCTGGGAGCTATTACATGGTCAGTAAAGTCACACCAGCCTTATAGTAAAGTTCTCCATGTTTTCCTCATGCAATAACCAGTCTGAGAAATTACTTCTTTAATAATAAGCGGAGAGTAACCAGCCAGCCAAAGTAAAACAAGACCTACATGTGAGTTATCAACAACTTTGGCTTGCAATAGGAAATGTCTTCTTAACGCATGGCTCTTGGTTTCAGATAAAGCACAGTACTGATAATTCTTTTTCTTTTTATCAGGTGAATGGAGTGAAGCTCTTTATCCCTTGCTGACAACACTCACAGACTGTGTAGCCATGATGAGCGACAAGGCAAAGAAAGCCATGGTCTTTTTATTAATGCAGGACAGTGCTCCAACAATAGGACTCTGCCTCAGTCTTCAGTATCGCAGGGATGTTGTCTTCTGCCAAACTGTGAGCAAGCGAATGCGCATGATTTGATTGTAATTTGATGTGTGTTGGGCTCTACATGAAATATGAAAGATTACTGTTTTCAGAATTTTTTCAGATCTATTCTACTCTCAGATTTAACACTACGATCTCCTCCCACAGGTGGTGCTATCCTGTCTTCAGTAGTCACTTACATGCCTTTGACAGTATATAACTTAGAGTCTCCCTCAGATATGCAATCACTATTTATTAAAAAAAAAAACAAACAAAAAAAAAACCAACAAAACCTCAGAACTAGTGAGAATAGACTGCTGTCTACAGAAACAAACTTTGCATTCCAATGCCATCAAACTAAAACCAGAAGCAAAATGTGAAAGAGGGGTAAAAACCCCTGAGTGGAAAGTGTATCCTCTTGATTTTTTTTTTCTTGTTTTCTGCATTGAGAAAACCAAAAGGACCTGCAGCTTCTAAGGAGAGAACTCAAGCTACAGGGAGAGTGCTGTTTTTCCCTAGAAGTTCTGTTTCTGGGCCTGCTGGGGTCTCTTTTTGTCAGCTGATGTCTGCATTAAAATACTTCAGCCCACCACACTTCTGTGGTGTGTCTGCTTCCCTGTGAAATCAGTATCTCATTCATTTATTTCCAACAGCTTATCTTTTGGATATTGCTTGGTAGGAATACTGTCCTAAAATGTAAATTAAGGTTTTGTTTTTTCTTTTTATACAAAACCCACTTCATATTGCAGAAAATTTCTAAACACAGTGCTTCAAATATGTTTACTCATCATAAAATTAACTTTATTCTCTTTTGTGTGATTCTGTAACAGTCATTCACCTGTGTACACAGCATATTGTAATCACCTGGGAATTTCCTCTGTTGACAAAGTGAATTTACACTAGTACTAATCTTAGATTTCAGTACTAATCTTAGTACTAGGTCTTCAGGACTTTGTTCTGAAAATCTCATAACAGCAGAATCTGAATCTCTTCCTAATGCAAACAAGTACTGCATCTTTATACTTTCTTAGCATGCCATTAAAAAAAAATATTCATACTACCAAAGGAGCTTGGAAACAACTCTGTTACTTTTCCACTTATAACTAAAACAATTCTCCAAGGGGACTCTTTTGTAATTCTTAATTTGCAGACCCTAATAAAAGTGACTGTGTCCAGAAAACAAACAGGTGCGAGATCAACAGCAATCCTGTTTTGGGAGAGCTTATGAGATGAAGACAGCAGCCCTATATCATCAGATCATGTTTGAATGAGTTTTGGTTTTTCAATGGTTGATTGTCACTCTTCCTTGCAACTGAAGAGAGACATTTAAGGAAAAAGAGCATCAGTCTTAACAGATATTATGTCACCTCTTGTTTGTGATATTGTTTCTGTTTGAGACTGAAGAGTCCGTTTTTGGTCTTGAATCATTTCACTATTATCTGTTTTCTCTCCCACAGCTGACAGCTCTCATTTGTGGTTTCATTATCAAGCTGAGGAACTGCTTGCATGATGATGGATTTCTAAGGCAACTCTACACCATTGGCTTGCTGGCGCAGTTTGAGAGCCTGCTGAGCACTTATGGTAAAGGCACAGGGCAAGTGGGTAGTATCAGCTGCTGAGTCAGTAAATTCTGCATTAAACTGGCTACAGCAGAATATGTGTGTTTGTGACAATCTGCAGCTTAGCTGAAAAATACTTCTGAAAACTGAAATGCAACACCAGATTATATCTGGAGTATTTAATTAAGTAACAACTGAACTTCTTTGCATTTAATTGCATTTAATTGAAATTAAATGCAGAGGGACCTAGACAGGCTGCATGGGTGGGCAGAGGCCAGTGGGATGAGATTTAACAAGGCCAAGTGCAGGGTTCTGCACTTTGGCCACAACAACCCCAAGCAGCACTACAGGCTGGGGTCAGAGTGGCTGGAGAGCAGCCAGGAAGAAAGGGACCTGGGGATACTGGTAGATAGTAGGCTGAAGATGAGCCAGCAGTGTGCCCAGGTGGCCAAGAGAGCCAATGGCATCCTGGCCTGTATCAGGAACAGTGTGGCCAGTAGGAGGAGGGAGGTTATTCTTCCCCTGTACTCA
>WAAF01004049.1:19370-31295 GCA_013400475.1 Tricholaema leucomelas | reverse complement strand
TGAGGCACTTAGTGCCATGATCTAGTTGACTGGATAGGGCTGAGTGATAGGTTGGACTGGATGATTTTGGAGGTCTCTTCCAACCTGGTTGATTCTATGATTCTAATTGTAAACGATAAAATGTACTTCCTTTATGTCAGTGGTTTCGGGGTGGTGGTGTTTGTTTTTTGTTATTGTTTGGGAGTTTTGTGTGGGTTTGGGTGGGTTTTTCTGGTTGTAAAATTTTTTTAAGATGGGATATAACTGTGCCCAAAATACGCTTCTTGAATTTTCTTGACCTCTTGTAATCCTACAGTGCACAGTCAAATTAAAAAGAGAATACAAAAAAGGAAAGTACATCACCAGAAAATGTTTGACTCTCCTGTTTTTTAACAGCCATCTGAGCGTCAGTTAGGGAGTGCATTCATTACTGAACAAATGTGGACTACTTTGTAACTTTCTCAGAACGCTTTCCCAGCACAAAGGATATCATGGCTGTGACAGTGCTGAAATTTACTAATATCATCTAAATTCGAAAATCAGCATATAATCTACTTGAAGGATGGTAGGCTGGACCGTGCTAGTGTTTTCTGAATTCAATGGACAGTTGTGACATTGCAGTCCATAGGTCAAAGTGAAGACCTGGAGTCCAGAGCTGCTTTGTTTGATGATAACCTACAGCCATCAGCAGACTGGTAAAGGGAAGTTGTACATAATAAGTAATGATTATGATTCACTTTTATTTCCTTGATTTAGGAGAGGAGCTGGCAATGCTGGAGGACATGAGCTTGGGAATCATGGACTTGAGGAATGTAACCTTTAAAGTAACTCAGGCCACATCAAATACATCTACTGACATGCTGCCAGTCATCACTGGAAATCGGTAAAAAAAAAAGGCAGGAGAAGGAACAGGAAGTGTGGGTGGACTGCAGATGGGAGAAGCAGTTATACTGCACTTGAAGTTAATTATGTGCTTTTGTACTGTTTTGAAGTGGACTTACTCCTTTTTACTGATGTTTCATTTTACAGGAAGCTGAGCCGAAAAGAGAGATATGGCAAGGCTCAAACCATGGCAGTATTGTTTTATGTGTAAATATCATCTTGATATAGTCTTCCTCAATCATAAACCAGAAGCATTCAGTCTCTTCTTAAGCACTTATTCTGTTTTAATATTTTAGACAGGCTCTTGAGGCTGATCTCAGTTTCACTGCTGTTGGTCAGTACTTTACTGTATATATCTGAAATTCACTGATCAGTTATCAGTGCTTTCTGTGTGCCACTGAATAATGGCCTGCTGTTAGCACAACAGGACATTGGCAGTTGGGCTGCTGCTGAGGTGAGGCTTAGTTAGGATCACTTTCCAAACTATCCAGGGCAAGCTGTCTTTAATTTAACAGATGCTTGTGAAACTCCAGTGTTCTGCTCATTTTGGCCTCTGAGCCAAAAAGAGATATTTTAAAGTTTGAGCTTAAAAAGCTTTTTTTTTTTGCAAAAAAGCCTGAAGTTACAAATGTTTGCATCCTCACATAAAGTGGGAGCGACCTGTTACAGCTTTATTGTGATGTGAAGTTATCAGAACAGTCACACTTCAGTTTAAATGCTTCATTCTGCTTATCAGCTGGTCCTGCACTGGTTTTTGACATGGGGCTGATGAGCCACTGCAATAGAATTCTTGCCCAGCAGGAGATAATTCATAGATAAGGATGAAAATGTTTTAATATTTCTGTTTGTCAATCTTTAGAATCTTTTAGTTTTGAATCTGTTTTCTGGAAGAAATAAGGCTTATTCAATTACAGTGTGCTGTACCAAGCTCTGCTGTAGCTTAGCCCACTTTTATCTACATCTGAAAAGGCTGGAATTCTCAAAGATGAAAATGTTTAGAGGAATTTTGTTGTGCAATTGTCACTGATATGCAGTGCAAAGCATCCTGATTGAGAGAGGTCTACAGCATAGTCATTTATGTCACAGAAATTCTTGAAACCTGTGGAAGTGGATGACAACTGACAGAAAATTCCTTTTGAATAAAATCTTTACTTGAAACTTGCCATCAGCTATAGGGCACTAATCAGCAGGAATCCAGTCTTCAGTAGTTTGAGATCTGACAGTGTGGCTTATTATTTTGCTGCATAGATTTTATTCAACAAAGAGAGGAAAGAAATCACACATTTATTTTGGTGCAAAAAGTTGGGAGCTTTACATTTAGAGGTGAAAAAAGGATTTTGCTTTCAGATACAGAATAGGATTTGTGTGTTCATCCAATGTAAATGTAGGGCAGACCAGTTTTGATTGCCTTCTTACATATATCTCAGAGCTCTTTTGCCATACTTAAGAGTATATGCTGTACTTGAGAGTTCTGCACCATAAAGGCTTGGATGGCAACAGTCTGTGCTGGGTGAGGAACTGGCTTGAGGGCCGAGCCCAGAGAGTGATGGTGAATGGTGCCACATCCAGCTGGCGGCCGGTCACTAGTGGTGTCCCTCAGGGATCAGTGCTGGGCCCCATCCTCTTTACCATCTTCATAGATGATCTGGATGAGGGCATTGAGTCAGTCATCAGCAAGTTTGCAGATGACACCAAGCTGGGGGCTGATGTGGCTGGGTTGGAGGGCAGAAGGGCTCTGCAGCGGGACCTTGACNAGCCCTACGAGGAGAGGATGAGGGAGCTGGGATTGTTTAGCCTGGAGAAGAGGAGGCTCAGGGGTGACCTTATTGCTGTCTACAACTACCTGAGGGGTGGTTGTGGCCAGAGGGAGGTTGCTGTCTTCTCTCAGGTGGCCAGCGCCAGAACTAGAGGACACAGCCTCAAGCTGCGGCAGGGGAAATTTAGGCTTGAAGTGAGGAGAAAGTTCTTCACTGAGAGAGTCATTGGCTACTGGAATGGGCTGCCCAGGGAGGTGGTGGAATCACTGTCCTTGGAGCTGTTCAAGGCAGGATTGGACGTGGCACTTGGTGCCATGGTCTAGCCTTGAGCTCTGTGGTAAAAGGTTGGACTTGATGATCTGTGAGGTCTCTTCCAACCCTGATGATACTGTGATAAAGACATGGATGTAGCACCCAGACAGCTCAGAGGTTAACACACAGCACAGATGCCACAGCAATTTGTGTCTTGGGAGTTCCCATTTAGGGTAATATGACATCTGTGCTGATAGTCAGGAACAGTGTGGCCAGTAGGACGAGGGAGGTTATTCTTCCCCTGTACTCAACACTGGTCAGGCCACACCTTGAGTACTGTGTCCAGTTCTGGGCTCCTCAACTCAAGAGAGATGTTGAGGTGCTGGAACATGTCCAGAGAAGGGCAACAAAGCTGGTGAAGGGTGTGGAACACAAACCCTAGGAGGAGAGGCTGAGGGAGCTGGGGTTGTTTAGCCTGGAGAAGAGGAGACTCAGGGCAGAGTTCATTGCTGTTTACAACTACCTGAAGGGTGGTTGTAGCCAGGTGGGGGTTGGTCTCTTCTCCCAGGCAACCAACAACAGGACAAGGGGACACAGTCTCAAGTTGTGCCAAGGGAAGTATAGGCTGAATGTTAGGAGGAAGTTCTTCACAGAGAGAGTGATTTGCCATTGGAATGGGCTGCCCAGGGAGGTGGTGGAGTCACCATCCCTGGGGGTGTTCAGGAAAAGACTGGCTGAGGCACTTAGTGCCATGGTCTAGTTGACTGGATAGGGCTGGGTGATAGGTTGAACTAGATGATCTTGGAGGTCTCTTCCAACCTGATTGATTCTATTCTATTCTATGTTACAGGTTAAGATAAATTGTGTTACTTTACATTTGCCACGAGATAAAGTATATACAGTGTTCCTTGCTTGTAGCTCAAGTGACCCAAGATAGGAGCTGCTTAAAGGTGACCCTTTAAGCAGGAGCAGCTTAAAGGCCTGACTCCTAAGTCCCTGTATCAAGGCTTTTGTTAGCTTACCCTTGAACCCAGTGTGGTTGGGTTGCTGTGATTATTACCTTTATCCTTCTGCTCAGAAATGTCAGTACTACTTACTGTATTGAAAAGTGCATCCTTTAATACATATGCATCATCACTAGGCTTTATTACTGTGAAGTCAAATGTATTCGACTCCTGATGAGATGGCACATGCCAAAATTTGGGGATTTCTACCCAAGTTGTACAAGACCTGCAGTATTAATGATCAGAGCTAAATCAGCTTCTGTCAGGAAATTGGCAGATCTGATTGAAATATCCATGAGAATGTAAAATGAACATTATGGATTGGTGCAAGTTTGTGTTTTGAAGTAGAATGGCTTTTTTTATTAGGAACAAGCTGTGGGAGTTCTTTAAAGTCATCAGTCTTGACTGATCCTTGTTTTTCAATAGTTGTATTATATTCTAGATGTTATCCCTCCTTACATAACTCATTCTCAAAATGAAGCTTTTGTATCTTTATGTCTAATAGCTGTTTATTCCTTGCAGTGACGGATTTAATGTGAGGATCCCTTTGCCAAGCGCCTTGTTTGATTTGTTGCCACGAGAGATTCAAAGTGGCATGTTACTGAGAGTTCAGCCTGTTCTTTTCAATGTGGGAATCAATGAGCAGCAAACCCTTGCAGAGAAGTATGTGTTCAGTCATGCAAGCTCAACCTTAATGGCAGTTCAGCAGTCTCCTGTTCTGATGGAAGCATGTCTCTATGGAGTTGCACTGTTGCATTACTAAGCAATTCAGTTTCTCCAATACATGAACAAGGGAATTCTAAATGAAGTTGTCACATGCAAAACAAACCTTAAAAGGGCACAGAGCTATGGAGCTCCTTACCTCATGGGTTTGAGTGTAGTGCATGTTTATATGGTTCAGAAGTGAATTTACAGAATGAGAAATCTGTCATAGGCCATAGAGGTGTTGCTTGTGACTTGAGACTTCTGTAACAGTTCAGTACAGGCTGAAAGACTATTGCTGTAGATTTGCCTTCTTGGTTTTGCATTCTTCCCTAGACTCCCTTTTATTTGGCACTGTCAAAACCCAGAATTGTGGGCTACATGGGATTCTGTTTTAACATATCCTCACAGTACTTACATAATGCAACACTGTTTCTGCAAAGTTGAAAAACCTAATTATGTAATTATATTTGCTGGGCAACTGTTCAGTTTTGGAAGATTCACCAGAGCTTCCCTCTATTATGATCATATCCTGTAAAGAATATATTGACAGAGCACTGATCTAATGGGGAATTCTAGTGAAGTCAGGCCACATGCACTTTGTGATAGCAGCCTTGGTATTTAGGTGAAGTGTGCAGTGTGATGTGGGACAGCTAGGAAAAGTCTAACAAAAGCATGCCAGCAGTTACTGTTGTCCACTGTTGCCTGTAAAGGGAGCCAAAGGTGAGCAGCATAGTTAACAAATGTCAGCACTGCATACATATATAGATATAGTTAGATGACATGACTCGTGCCATTTTGGACAATATTTATTATATTTATGGTTGTTTACTCCTAGATAAATATTTCTTATTTACATACCTGAGGCCAAAGTTGTCAATCCTACCCACTGATGTTATGGCTATTATTTTATGAACAAATACATCCATTATTACAAGTTTGAATTTATGCAAAATTATTTCTTGGATACATGTTTTGTATTGAAAGAGAGACACAAAAGTCAAAGAATTTTAAATACTATTTTCTGCAAGACTTTTCTTTCAGCTTCCTTCCCAATTTTCCCCTCATACCCATATATTTTCATTTTCTGTAATGAATCACTACAACACTTCTCTGTTACACTTTACTGTGCACTTGAATGGTTAGGAATTTCATGGGATGAGTCTTTAGGCAGTTTTCTGGTAGTCGTATTGTCAAGTGCAGTTGTTTTGAGGAAGAGGAGGCATACTTTGAGCTTAACTGTAACTTTCTTCACCTTCTAAAGGTTTGGAGACACCTCACTGCAAGAAATAATTAACATGGAAAGCTTAGTGCGGTTGAATTCATATTTTGAGCAGTTCAAAGAAGTTTTGCCTGATGATTGTAAGTATTGGGTAGTTAATGGCAATTTGGTCAAACAGCACAATTCACTCTGATTTTTTCATTTGTTTGCATCATGTTAATTGTTTAAATATTGATATTGCTCCAAGAGTAGTAACCTCCAAGAAGTGATGTAACTTTATGTAAAAAAAATTGCTATCAGATTCTGAAGTTTAAAGCCCCTGAAGTTTAAAATAACCTGAATGCATATTTCCAGTTGAGTTCAATTAAACTTGAATTTGTTTTGTTGGTGGTACTATGTAATCAAGAATTACATCAATTTCAAGACAGCATTCACAGCAGGCATATAGAAACACTTTCCGTGCTACTTACCTTTGTGAAAGTGCTGAATAGAGATAAATAAGTACATTTTGTTCTGTTTGCTTTGTAGGTCTACCTCGATCTCGTAGTCAGACGTGCCTGCCTGAACTGTTAAGATTTCTGGGACAAAATGTACACGCAAGGAAAAATAAGAATGTTGATATCCTTTGGCAAGCTGCTGAGGTATTTATTAAGCTAAGCATCTCTGCATCGTTCAGCTGATCTTCTGTACGCATATGTATTTTCCCCGTTCTTATTACTGATATGGTCAAATATCTTTATTTGCTTGTATATAGATTTGAAATGCTACTAGATTAAACTTCCTCTAGATTGAGACAGGGGGAGATAATATCCACATCAGGATTTTCCCTACAACTCATGCAACAAAATTCTAGTCTCTCAAAGATGACAACTTTTGACATCAGAGTCTTACACAGTATTTGTGTCTCTATATCTAGAAACATAGATGTGTTCTCTGCAAGGTTATGCATGAGGAAGGAATTGTGAATTGTGTACCCCGTTTCTAGGTGTGCCGCAGATTAAATGGTGTTCGATTTACAAGCTGTAAAAGTGCCAAGGATAGGACTGCCATGTCGGTCACACTAGAGCAGTGTTTGATCCTACAGCATGAACATGGAATGGCTCCACAGGTCTTCACCCAGGCTCTGGAGTGTATGAGGAGGTAAGAGTTTGAGTGCGTCACTTAGTCCTGAATGAGGAACCATGCAAACTGCAGAGGAAAAGTGGTCTCTGTTTCTATCAAAAGAAAAAAAAAAAGGTAAAATGCAGTCAGAAAACTGCGCAACTGGCTGCTAGAATTCATCCCTCCCTTGCATGTGTTAGGGAGTTGCATATGCTAAAGCTGGTTGTTACCAGATTTGCATCAGATGGGCTTTAGTTTTTTGTAGTGAATCGGGAGTTTTCAGAGAAGCAGCATGTTTTCAATTACTGCTGAACTTACAGAACAGGAAATTGGTGTTTCTTTGAAAGTTGTTTATTGTTGACGTTGCCTGAACTGTCGCAGCACTATTTTTCTTAGTTCTACATCAGGCAGATTTCTCAGGGATCAGCCATCTTTTGTTCTTGGAAACACAGACATCTGCAGTTTGCACTGGTTTGCTGTGTGTATTCTTTAGCAGTGAAACACTGCTCACTAGGCGAAATGTCAGTATGAGTGTTTCACAATACAGCAACCAAATTTCATCACAACGTGTCGGTGTGCTGTTGTCCTATCAATAAAATGATGTTCTGTATTCTGAAGCAGCAGAGATGTTTGCAGAATTAAATACTGTACTGAAAAAAAAAAAGAAAAAAGAAAATCTGTTTACTGTTGTTCAATGCCTTGTTTCAAGCACTGCTGGAAAACTCTGTAACTCACATACCAAAAGAAAGGATAAGAAATCTAGCTTTAGTCTTTATCAGTGTAGTTCAACAATGCTGTTCAGTCCTGTTTTTCAACATTCACTCTTACTGAATGTACTGTACTGTGTGTCTTCTCACCAAATTCTCTAGAGTGTTCAATTCTCTTATCCTTTCTGTATGTTTTTGCTGTTTGACCCTTTCTTACTCTTCAGTTACTTAGAAAGAAAAGGTCTCGCAGAACGTTTGCAGCCTCCTACACTAGTAATTATTTGTTCTATCTACATCTAATTGGATGTCACTGGTCTTCCTTATTTTCTTTTTTTTTTGCTGCACTTTTTGCTGTATTATTAAAGGGTTACTACAGTAGATGAAAACTACACTTGGAGACTGATTAATCCTTAATGTTAGAAACTAAGTTAAAAAATGGAGTTAGGTGGCACTCAAATGCCTTTATTTAAATTGAGCAACTTGTTATCTTAGAAATTTAGCAAGAGTAAAAACTGAGTAAGTATAATACTAGCAATCATGTCACTTTAAATTAGTTACTGGTTAATGTGGGGTTTTTTAATGCAGTTGTGAACACTGTAGAGACAGAGGTTAATAACATGATTATTCTGGACCTTCAAACTATCAATTCAGTATAACACAGGATCAGATAAAATATCGACCCAAGAAACACAGTGCTTTATATTGACCTACGCAGGGCTATTGAAAGATTAAACACTTTGGCTTGTGTCTTCTAGAAATATGAGGGACTTGCTCTGGCAGGTGAAAGACGTGACTTTCTCTCCTCCTGTTAAATTTTTGACTAAGTGAGGTTGTGCAGTCCTGGTTAGTCCTGCAGGAATACTAAGATTACACTATTCTTCAAGCTCATCACTCTTTCTTCTTCGCCTCTCATTGCTCTTTGTGGTAGGTGGTTGTGGTTTTTAAATTATTTGCCAACTCTGCTCAGGAACAGTGGCATTGAAATAACAAATCTTAATGACAGAGACAAGATTCTGGAACAAGGATGTAGGAGTCCTACTCCACCCAAACACATTTCAGCCTGGACAAGATGACCTGACCTAGATGGCAAACATAGGAAGTGAAAGGGTAGCAAATTACTTCCAGTTAGAAAACTTGGCCTTTTTTTTTTAAATTGGTGTAACTATACAAGGAAAGGTTTGGTTCAGTCTCATGAAGACTTCTAAAGTTTCTGGGTCAGTTGGAAGGATGGAGAAGTACTATTAAGTTGTGGGACTCAGAGAAAGTATTTAATCTATTCTCTACTGGTAAGTTTCCAGAGAAGAAAAGCATTCTTGCTTACACTGTTCTTGAAAAACTAAAGAACCTTCTTCTGTGTGATGTTGATCTTCAGGGGAGTTAGTTTCACAGATTCACAGATTGCATCAGGTTGGAAGGACATCTTGTCCAACCCCTGTTCACTACAGGGACACCTCCAGTTTACTCATCTTCAGGGACTTGCTTTCCTTCTTAGTCTTGTGATAATGATGTATCCATGATAATTGTGTTAGGTGAGCATAGAAATCAGGGAGGAAATACTGTGTGCTTGTTGTAGACTCTTGTAGAAATTCACAAATGTAAGTGTGTGAGTTTCACCTTAGAAATAGGTATCCTATTAGAATAAACTCACATTTCTGTAAAAGAGTTGCAGCTTTTCCAATCTCAAATTAAATATTGGTAGCTCACACCTTACAATCATGATGACATGTCTGGAAGCCCAAACTACAGGGGAAATGACTACCTGGCCAGCTATCGCAGATCAAGAGCTAAAGTCCAACTGAACCACATAGTCTCTTCCATCTGCAGCACTGTTAACACTTCCCACTATAACTTGTGACTCCCTGACCTCCCTTCAGGAAATATTCGCCTGTTCGACTATGAAGTCCTCCACAGGATGCAGTGTGGATATCTGCTGCAGTGTGGTCATCTTCACAGCTGCAGGGGAAACCCTGTTCCAAAATCTAGGTACCTCCTCCTCTCCTTTCCTGACTTTGGTGCTCACAAGGCTGTTTCTTGTATCTTTTCCTATCAGTCATTGCTGCCATGCTATGCTGGGTTAATATAGTCTGTTCTCATCTTACCTTCCTCTTTTCCCACTCACTAATGGAGAAAAAGGGCCACAGGAGGCAGAGCTGTTAGTTGAGATAAAGACAATTTACTACTCTATTGCAGGGATATCAGATTACACAAAAGAAAACAAAAAAAGGGAAAAATACCGGCTCATCAAGTCCAATCCCCCTGCCAAAAACAGGATCACCTAGGATGGTAGTCTGTGCAAGAATGCATCCAGGCAGGTTTTGAAAGTCTCCAGGGAAGGAGACTCCACAACCTCTCTGGGCAGCCTGTTCCAGTGATCCATCACCCTCACTGCAAAGTTTTTCCTTATGTTGAGGTGAAATCTTCGATGTTCATATTTGTATACATTGTTCCTTGTCTTATTAATGTGCACCACCAAAAAGAGATTTGCCTCATCCACCTCTAAACAGCCCCAGGTCTCTCAGTCTCTCTTCACAGGGGAGATGCTCAAGTCCCCTAATCATTTTCATGGCTCCCTACTGGACTTCTTTCCAGCAGGTCTCTCTTGAGTTGGGGAGCCCAAAACTGGACACAATACTTCAAGTGTGGTCTCACCAGGGCAGAGTAGAGGGAGAGAAGAACTTCCCTAGACCTGCTGGACACACTTTTATTGATGGGCCCCAGGATTCCATTGTCTCTCTTGGCCACAAAGGCACATTGCTATCACATGCAGAGGACTCCAAGGTCTTTCTCCACAGAGCTGCTTTCCATCAGGGCAAGCCCTAACGTGTAGTGGTGCCTGATGTTATTGCTCCCCAGGTGCAGGACTTAACACTTGTCCTTACTGAACTTCATGAGATTTGCCTTCACCCAGCACTGCAGCCTGTCCAGATCTCACTGGATGATGGCACAGCCTGATGGGCTGTCGGCCACCCGCCCCCGTCCCCAGTTTTGTATCATCAACAAACTTGCCGAGGGCACATTCAGTGCCTTAATTCAGGAGGATTTCCTATGCATGCTTTCCCCGAGGCACTGTGAGCTTGGCTGAGAAGCACAGCTGTGCCTGCACTGAGTCTATCCATGGAACCCGCAGTCTGGCGTGGGGCAGCCTTAGCCTCTCCTCATAAGAGATTCTCATGCAATCTGGATTAGCAGGGAATTTTCTTTGTCCTTTACCCTGGTCCTCTCCTAGAGGTAGTCTGCTGATGAATGTTTTGGTTGAAGACACTGCAACATTTTAATTTTTGTGGTTTAATTTAATCTGGACTTCAGCAAAGCCTTTGACACTGCCTGCCACAACAAGCTCCTGGCAAAGCTGGCACCTCATGGCTTGGACAGATTCAGTCTGATATGGGTCAAGAACTGGCTGGAAAGCTGGGCCCAGAGAGTGGTGGTGAATGGTGCCACATCCAGTTGGCAGCCAGTCACTAGTGGTGTTCCCCAAGGATCAGTGCTGAGCCCAGCCCTGTTCAGTATCTTTATTGATGATCTGGACAAGGGGATTGAGTCCAGCATCAGTAAGTTTGCAGATGACACCAAGCTAGGAGCAGGTGTTGATCTGTTGGAAGGTAGAAGAGCCCTGCAGAGGGACCTGGACAGGCTGAATAGGTGGGCAGAGGTACATGGGATGACATTTAACAAGGCCAAGTGCAGGGTTCTACACTTTGGCCACAACAACCCCAAGCAGTACTACAGGCTAGGGACAGAGTGGCTGGAGAGCAGCCAGGAGGAAAGGGACCTGGGGGTACTGGTGGACAGTAGGCTGAAGATAAGCCAGTAGTGTGCCCAGGTAGCCAAGAGAGCCAATGGCATTCTGGCCTGTATCAGGAACAGTGTGGCCAGTGGGACAAGGGAGGTTATTCTTCCCCTATACTCAACACTGGTCAGGCCACGCCTTGAGTCCTGTGTTCAGTTTGGGGTCCCTGAATTCAAGAGATATGTTGAGGTGCTGGAACATGTCCAGAGAAGGGCAATGAAGGTACTGAAAGGCCTGGAACACAAACCCTATGAGGAGAGGCTGAGGGAGCTGGGGTTGTTTAGCCTGGAGAAGAGGAGGCTCAGGGGTGACCTCATTGCTGTCTACAGCTACCTGAAGGGAGGCTGTAGCCAGGTGGGGGTTAACAAGGCCAAGTGTAAGGTCCTGCACCTGGGTCGGTGCAATCCCAGGCACAGATACAGGCTGGGTGATGAATGGCTGAGAGCAGCCCTGAGGAAAAGGACCTGGGGGTCTGGGTCGACGAGAAGCTCAACATGAGCCTGCAGTGTGCACATGCAGCCCAGACAGC
>WAAF01004049.1:4861-19300 GCA_013400475.1 Tricholaema leucomelas | reverse complement strand
GGTTGCCCAGGGAGGTTGTGGATGCTTCCTCCCTGGAGGTGTTTAAGGTCAGGCTGGATGAGGCCTTGGGCGAGCTGCTCTAGTGGGAGGTGTCCCTGCCTGTGGCAGGGGCTTGGAGCTGGATGATCCTTGAGGTCCCTTCCAACCTAAACCATTCTATGATTCTATGATCTCTTCTGCCAGGCAAGCAGCAACAGAACAAGGGGACACAGTCACAAGCTGTGCCAGGGCAGGTTCAGGGTGGATGTTAGGAGGAAGTTCTTCATACATAGTGATTTGCCATTGGAATGGGCTGCCCAGGGAGGTGGTGGAGTTGCCATCCCTGGAGATGTTCAAGAAAAGACTGGATGGGACAGTTACTGCCATGGTCTAGTTGATTGGCTAGGGCTGGATGCTAGGTTGGACTGGATGATTTTGGAGGTCTCTTCCAACCTGGTTGATTCTATGATTTGGTATATTTTTCATTTCCAAAAGGCAGTTTTGCCCCTCAACTGGAAGCATCTGTGTGAGTTAACAAGTGACAAGGAAAGCACTCTCCAGCTTTTGCCTCCATTCCCACTGTATATGTTTCTGCATAAGTCTTTATGTAAAATCAAGTAGCTTGTTACTAATTTTTAAAGGCAGAGATGTGACATATGATGTTCATAATGGCTTCAACGTAATTTTGAGCCTTTCTTCTTTCTTTGCATCTCCTGTTGTTTTACTTCATTATCTATATCCTAGAAAACTTCTCTTCCTCCAGGCTATTCTGTTGAGCCTTCATCCACCACTTTCCAGTCAATATTAGCTTTCCACTTACTGATTCTTCTGATCACACACATCTCTGACACTATGACGATTATTTGGATTTGTAAGAATCACTAATTAAATCTGCCTTTATCTAGCACAGGGATGTAGGCACCAGATGTGAAAACATGTTTTGATCACCAACTTGGATATGCTTATGCAGATAAGAAATAAAGTTTATTTAGTCCCCTGCCCTCCTAATTCCATTTGACTTGAAGTGTTGCCAGCATCTAAAGGCTATTTTTCTCTTTCATGACTTCCAGGATATCTTTGATGTCTGTTGGTTACCTAACCTTGATATACAAGCAGCAAGGTTGGGTATTGCCTTTCATGGCTAAAGTGAGTACACTTGTTCTGAGAGGATCAGGGTAACAGGTTGCATTTAGTTGTTCTGTAAACTAGAGTTGAATGGCATAGGGTGTAAGAGTGATCCAGAATGAAACACCATGTTAGAAAGTTTCACAGTATCTGCAGTGGTGTTCAAAGCAATGTAGGAAGCAGGGACATAATGAGATGGGCTGTGCAGCATGTCTTGCCTTCACATGCATATATTGAGGCACTTCAGAAACGTGCATCCAGAAGGCATATAGATATACACTTGAATTCATGTTGAAGGAGAAAAGTAAGTGGGTGGGTTGGATATTTTTTTCTTTACATATTGAGTGGGTCGTAAGCAGTTAAATTACTTCACTGCAGCCTACGTGGAAAGATGTTTGAAAGGGTCAAATACTACAATGGTTATTCATGTTCAGCTTGCTTTTCAGAGCTCCACTTCCTTACAGCATGCGAAAGCATGGCAGAGCAGCATGGAATATTATTGCTTGGTAATCTGAAAGAATGAACATGGAAAACCATTTTTGTTCAACCTACATGTGTTTATTTTCAGTAGACTACAGTACTTCTTTCTTATTTTTCTCTTTTATTCTCTTTCCCTTTCCTTATTTCTAACTGTGCTGATACATATTTTTGAGATGTTTTTCCACTCTTTCTTTTCTTCATCTTCTGGTTTTGTTGTGCTTTATTTCCCATGTTTTTTCGTTTTCTTGACCACGTTGTGTTGCCATCTCTTATTATACATTCATTTGCATGTCCGTCTTCCTTTCTGTTTTATTTTCCCTCCTCCCAACCTTCTTCCTTTTCACAGCATTGGAACACGGGAGATAGTCACCCAGAAGAACTTGAGTGGCTTGGTGCCCATCCGAGATTTCAGACTAGATCCCAGCCTCCTCTACTCTATTCCTTTATTGGCTCTCAGCCCCAATTTACTGATTGTGTGGCTGTTTCTGAGCATAGCATACCTGGTGGCCAGATTACGTTGCAAGTGAAGATAAGGTTAAAAAAATACAGAAAGAAAAAAGTGCTTGAATGTGTATTGCCCCTTGGTACCTGCTGAACAAAGGAATGTGTCATAGCATTGTCTGCCAGGAATTATTATTATGCCTTACAGTTTTACGTTTCTATTGTACTAAACTGTAAATATACATCAAATTATTTTATCAGAAAGAATTGTATTGGAACTTTAAATTATTGTTCTGCTTTCAGTGCTTGTAACAGTCTGACATTGGCCTGTTACCTCGTTACTTTAGCCGGCCTGAAGATCTCTTACCAAGTACAGTTTTGTGTTACTTGTTTCATGTATTCCAGAGAAAGGAACTCTGTCTGAAAAGAATTTGTATCTTTTTGTATATTTAAGCTGTATGCTAATCTTGCCTTTCATTTTTACAAGGTATGAAGAGAAAAATATAAACATGGGCGGGGTTTATAAGAAATTGTAAGACATTTATTTAAAGAAGTAAACAAATTTCTACCTTCATTCCAAAGCATAATATCCAAATGACATTGCTGAGCAATTTATAGAACCATAGTCCTGTTCCTTTCTCATGCCTAAGTATGGTCCATTAAACTAGTGTACCCACAGAAAAAAAACAACTTGTGGTGCACTGCATGTAGAATTATTTGACTCTATTTGTAGATCTGCATTTTGTAATATAATGAAGATAAAGAAGAATGACTTGTCGTTAGGAAGAGGATGTAATTGGAATTAGCTTGCTAATGATCCATATCTGTTTCAAGTGCTCTGTTACAGAAGTTATTCTGAAACAGGATCATTATCATCCTACCAGTTAAAGATGGTGGTCTTTAGTAGTTTAGGCAAGAAGAGGGAGGTATCAGTTGGCTCCTTTAGTAGGTGTGTTTGAGGTTTTCCACTGGCTTTTGCTTTAATTACACTAGAATAATACTAATACTGTTATTTTTGTATTTAAGTGTTGGACAGCTTTAATAAATTATAGTCTTGATAGTGGCTTAGAGATAAACGAATGATGGCAAGTCAACATTTAAGTGGTCAGACTAAAGCAGCCTACTTAGTTTACTCTAGCAGAATAACTGCGGATGAAGTTTGGCCATCATCTATCTGTGAAAACAAACTGGGAGAGGCCTGTTTAAACTGTTGATAGAGTGGTCTGGCAGAGCTTGTCAATAGCAATAGCTGATCAAAAAACTTAACCTCATTTAATGTAGTTCGCTAAATTCATGGAGGGATTTACTTGGTGCCTGAGATGACAAAAAATTGGGCTGCTGAGGAGAACTCTTGAAGTACTGTGATTTCTATTTTCTACTATTATTAACTTGCTCAACAAATATAGGTAGCTATAGCTTTTATTATCAACTTTAATGGAGTTTGGAAGCTTCTGAGACAGGTACACTTAGAAGAAGAACACAGAATAAAAATTAGAATAAAATCCTTAATTTGGTGAATATTCTAACTGAAAAAGTATAGTTATGTTTGTGTCTTCATGAGATCAAACTGTGCAGTACACTATCTCCTGGTATTTTTTGTCACTGTTATTCCAATATTTTTGTTTTGGTTTTTTTTTTTTTAAACCAAAACCCCAGACAACCAAAAACTATCAAGACCTATATATATTATTTATATATATATATATACATATATATATTCTATTTCCTTTTAGATGCAATGTTTTAGGTAAATCCTTACTGCTGCTGAAATTTAAAATCATGATATGATGGTATTGGACATATCCATGTCCTATGTTGACATCTGTTTCTCTGTACATAACTCTTCTTTCGGATTAATGCCGGTTCATTTGCTATGGGTACCAAAATCTCCCATTTTTACAAAGTGAACATATTTCAGGTTGGTCTCCAGCCTTGTTATTGCTATGTGATGAGTGTGTTCAGTTTAACAAGATGTGAAGGTAACTTTAGTAGGGATATCTTCATAGGGCTGCCTGAGATTATCGATCTGTGTAAGTATGAAGTGTTTGCTCATGATTAGCATTAGGGTTGCAATAAGACTGCATACTGCTTATGTGCCTCCAAAAGAAGAAACAAGGCACATGAAATGGCCTTTAAAATACATCTTCGTCATCATCTCTGTGGTTCAATTCTACCATAGAGGGTCTTGTGCAACAACCAGATGCAGTGATACTTAAGATAAGTATGAAAATGCTTATCTGGCATCTCATATCTACTAGTTAAACTTACTGCTTTCTTTAGTACTCTAAACTATTATTTGTGAAATTTTTTGATGAATCTGTTTCATAGAATCATAGAATCAACCAGGTTGGAAGAGACCTCCAAGGTCATCCAGTCCAACCTAGCACCCAGCCCTAACCAGTCAACTAGATCATGGCACTAACTGCCTCATCCAGGCTTTTCTTGAACACCTCCAGGGATGGAGACTCCACCACCTCCTTGGGCAGCCCATTCCAATGGCAAATCACTCTCTCTGGGAAGAACTTCCTCCTAACATCCAGACTGAACCTGCCCTGGCACAGCTTGGGACTGTCCCCTTGTTCTGCTGATGGTTGCCTGTGAGAAGAAACCAACCCCCACCTGGCTACAACCTCCTTTCAGGTAGTTGTAGACAGCAATGAGGTCATCCCTGAGTCTGACTGCAACAGCCTTTGGAGAGGTTCTGTAAAACACAATTACATAAAAATAGTGTCATTATATATGATCCATTTTATAAAAGGCAGGCACAGAATGTGCTCCAGAGACAAATTTTAAACTCTCTTAAAGCAAAACCTTTTAGTGGTTTATGCAGTCAGACTAGGTGGTGTATACTGAACACAGTTACATTCAGATTAGTTGCTCAAAATTAGAAGAACAATGAGGCCAGTAAGAGCAGAGAGCTTTCTAACTCAACCAGAATCCAGATCCTCCTTTTGAATCACACGACCACAGTTCACATGGTGCATGCTGCAGCCATCCCCAAGACTGGAATAATGTGGCATTTCCACCATAAGATTGTGTACTGTACTCTTTGCCATGAAGCACTGGTATTCATTGTTTAGGTTTCAGCTCTCTATCAGGGAAAGACATTCTCCTGCAAGCCTAAATTGATTTATAACACATTCAAAAGGTAGTGCTTCCTCTTTGTACATCTGTTTTTGAATATAATCAAAGGAACTCTGAAGTAGATTTACAAGTGTAAAGAAGCCTTATAACTGGAGTTGTTCTTTATATTGTAGCACAGAAACTTTGTAATGTGAGGCAGTTGCACCGAAACATTGGGTAAAAATTAAATTCTGCACAGCTTTGTCTCCTTGGGGTTGTGACTGTGAGCGCAGCCAATCTTTTTTGCACCCATGCAAAGCTGCTATTTGATGATTAAGATTATTTTTAGACTATGTTGGTTTTCAAGTCAGTTTATGCATGCAGAGATAGATACCTGGAAAGTCATTATTTTTGTATCAGCTCTAATCTTTAAGTAAATACTGATAATACTGACATACAGGGAACAATAAAATCACATTAAAGCTCTTACTGGGAGAACAACAGTTTTTCTTTTTCAGCTTAATATACTAATAAATTAGCAGAACTTCTTGTGAGCAGTCTCTTGGGATCCCTTGTGCAATGAAGCGGCATGTGAACTCCACAACAGTGTACCCTGAAATACATGAAACCATTGTGAAAGTACTTTTTCAGATGATGCACTGCTGCTTTTTAGAAATGCAAAACTAGCAGTCAGACATAGCATGTGTCCATTGTGTGTGCTTCTTACTAGCATTGTATGGTAAGTCATCATTTTTAATATTTGCAGTGGCAAATGAAAGCGCTCATTCAATATAACCAACTTTTTGTTAATGCTATAAAATAACCAGTTCATTTCATCTTAGTTTAAGTCTTTTTTTTTTTTCTTTTTTTATTTTTTTTTTCCCTTTTTACTGCTGTCATTTTTTGTGCTTGTTTTTTTTCCCCAGTGAGGGTTGTCGGCGAGAAAATACAATGAAGAATGTTGGATGTCGCAAGTATGCATTTAATTCCCTGCAACTGAAGGCTTTCCCAAAGTATTACAGGCCTCCAGAAGGAACTTACGGAAAAGTTGAAACATAAGCATACTCTGTCCTTTAATTGCTGTTCCCTTAAAACATGTGGATACACTCTAGATTAATACATGATTTTGTCATCCAGAAGAGATAAATAACTTTTTTGTACGTTTCACTAGGTTATACGGAGCATGTTACTTACAGAATTGGAATCTATAGCAACAATTACTCTGACACCTTAGCTTGAGAATAGTGTGATGACTCTCTGCCCGTTTAAATAGCCTTCAGTGTATGTAAGATGAACAGATATTGTGCTACTAATAAATACCTATATGCAAACAGCTAGGTACCTCCTGGATGGGCAAGGACTCTAGGAACGGCATTTAGGCAGCTGTTTCACATGACATCTTTTTATACTGAGTTGACTTGAGATTGAGCTTTTCATAAACTTTTTAAAACTGAGAGTAAATCTCTGAAGTTGTAAATAAAAAGGGATCGGATCCTAGACAGTCCTAACAACTGTAGGATGCATAGTTACAATCAACAAACAGAGGTTTAACTTAAAAAAAAAACAACAACAAAACCCACCAAACAAATTAGCACAATAAAAGTCAGGAGTATAAATCATTTTACTGTATATAGGATGCCATCTTCATATATGAAATTAACAATACATAAAAGGCCAGGCATATGAGGTCTAATTTCTAGTTCTGTCCAAATAAATTCCTGTTGTCTTTGGCAGATAAGGAGCTGGGCACACATCTTAAATGGTTTTATAGTGTTTCAGAAACATAATACCTAAACATTAATCCCAGCAATGGTTGCCCATGCCCCTCCCCAGTCTAAGGCAAAAGCAAGGAGCAAGATGCTAATGTTGCACATGACATGTTCAGTCTGTTCCATGGTGTTCTGTATAAATACATTTTTACCCATGGCTTTTTATAGCACTTCTGGATTTAGTATCTCAGGGCGGCGGGGAGGAAACACATTTTTTGGATTGCTGTTTGATTTTTCTTTTTACATATCAATTTTGTATGTCCTTAGAAGGATACTCGGAGTGCCCAGTTCATCCCCATTTACTCCCAAACTGGTTTCCATTTACCTTTGCATTTTACCCAGGCAGATGTTCAGAATACTGTCAGGGTAAATATGATGGCTTTCACAGTATTTCCAAGGAAGGTAGTGATGTCCTGCGTTAGAAAGGAAGTGCTCGTGTGCTACTGGTAATGCCTGAGAACCATGGACAATCACTTTGATAGCATTTGAAAAAATATCTTCAACAGATTTCCTCCCCAAACAATGCCTTTGAAGCTAAGAGACCTTTTTAAAAAGCAACTAACCATCAGTTTCCAAATTTTAACTTCTACTCATCTCTCGCTAGCTTCATTCAGCACACTCTGCCCATTCTCTCCTGTTTCTAAAAATACAAGCTTTACAATAGAAAATTCTACTCATTTATTCTTGTGAGACTAGCAACAGCCAGGTAAGTATATGGCTGTTTTCTGATTTCTTTCTCCTCACTGATGTTTGTCTGTGCTGTCACTGCTCTATCAATCAGCCATGTTCATTCTGCTCCCATGTAGGTTTGGGGGTTCCAGATCTAGCAGTTTTTGCATTTTGCTTTTTGCAGTTTAACACTGAGCAGCACATCACAAAGCCAGGTCAGAAGAGTTCTGCTGAACTAGGTTGTCACCATTTTGTTATCAGTCACTCTAAGATAACAAAACACTGAATTCTGTGCAATGTCAGTATATGGTAGTACCTGTCCAGGTCTGAACAGGTCATCTGCAGTGCAACGGTCCCTTGGAACCTTTACAAACCTTGTCCTCCAGTTAATAAATTAGTGTGTGGTTTATTTTTATTTTATTCATAAACAAATGTATTCATAAACAAAACTTTTCAATGGGATCTCTCTACATGTTATTCCATTAGTTCTGCTCAACCTCCAGCCCCTGGCCCATTATTAAATGCTACAGTTATTTTTCTATAAACTATATATTCTTTATATCCTTTAGTTTTTATGAGTTGGTAATTTTATTTTGTATATTTCAAACATAATTATATTTTAAGTCCTGTATTGTTACACTAAAAACCTTACAACATTCAGCTTTCAAAGAAAATAAGAAGAGGTCTACTGTAACAATTGTCAGAGCCACTTGCTTAGACCGTGGTCAACAATCATTAGATCAACTCTAGACCTTCATCATCCTTTATTTATTTTGTACACCAATGTAATCAGAAAAAGTTGATGAATTTTGTACGTGCATGGTTTTTGCTCACCTTTTTAAAATGGTGGAATATCAGTCTCAAGTGCTGCATTATTTTGTTTTAAATACTCTGTTCAGTATGCTTACATGTAAAAAACGTTGTCCAGCTTTTTTAATACATATATATATAAAAATATATTTCATTGTCAGTACATGCACATCAATGGGCTCGTTTAAAGGGCGTTATGAACAGTAAGATCTCGAGGAGTTCATCAAAAAGAAAAACTGTGAAACTTGATATCCACATAGGACGCTTCACAAGCGTGGAGTAAGCTTTTCTGTTGCACAGGAGAAGTGAATTTGAAGATTACTGTAAAATGAAGTTCTGTCTAATTTTCTTTTTTTTGTTTGAGTACATTTTTTAAAAATTATAAAACATAAAAATATAAAAAAAAGAAAACTGTTGCCAAGTATGTTCTGTGTATGTTCTGTGGAAGTACCTACAGCACAGTTGCCTTTTGTTTCATTTCTACATGTAAAATTATTGTATAATACAACACCGTTCCGTCCCAGCACAACCCTGTATTTACAAGCTATGTGCATTGAAATATTTTAATTTATTTCTTTTTGGGGCAGTATTAATATATCATAAACATATGGCTACTGTTTTATATATTCTAGTTCATCCAATCCATGTATGCTGTAAATGTGCTAGTCTTTAGGACAAAAACCAATAAAGAACTGACAAGAGTAACAAATGGTGGCTTGCTTTTAATGCGTTTGTGTTAACTTGAAGTAAACACTTTCCAATTGCTTGATCTGGTGGAGACTGTACTAAACTACATTGTGTTTGGAGATATTTTACACAGGTACACAAGTCAGGAAGTAGAATAGAATAGAATAGAAGAATAGAATAGAATAGAATAGAATAGAATAGAATAGAATAGAATAGAATAGAATAGAATCAATCAGGTTGGAAGAGACCTCCAAGATCATCCAGTCCAACCTATCACCCAGCCCTATCCAGTCAACTAGACCATGACACTAAGTGCCTCAGTCTTTTCTTGAACACCTCCAGGGATGACGACTCCACCACCTCCCTGGGCAGCCCATTCCAATGGCAAATCACTCTCTGTGTGAAGAACTTCCTCCTAACATCCAGCCTATACTTCACTCGGCACAACTTGAGGCTGTGTCCCCTTGTCCTGTTGCTGGTTGCCTAGGAGAAGAGACTAACCCCCACCTGGCTACAACCACCCTTCAGGTAGTTGTAGACAGCAATGAGGTCTGCCCTGAGTCTCCTCCAGGCTAAACAACCCCAGCTCCTTCAGCCTCTCCCCATAGGGTTAAAAGTAGTTACTCCTAAATGCTCCTAACTACAGCTGCTTCCAATTTTCTGTAGTTAGCTCAGGCACCAGTTTGTCCCACATGCTATAGATTCAGCAGAAACAGTTAAACAAAGAATCTGTAAGACCTACCTGAGCTTTGTTCTGTGTTTTTCACTCCTCCTGTTAACAGAATTCTTTGTTGCTGTTTCCCCTTCAGCCAACTCATCCCTCAAGCAACTTTAGTAGTTGTACAACTTTTCAGCAAGGATAGGTTGTCATTGTTAATTATGATTTTGATTTCAGGTTAAATAAATTTTACATTGTAGTGTAACAGACAATAACCCAGAGTGTAGTGATTTCTGTAAAATATGAAAAATAGAATATAAAAATGTAATGCTCCTGTCACTGGAAGTTTGAAAACTGACAAATACAATTTTACTTGCATGAAAGAGGCCTGAGGGCTACGGGTAGGGCTTGATAAATTAGTTTTTCTTGTTAGACAGAAAGAAAAAGCAGTACCAGGAAAGATCTTGTCTGCTTTCATTCAAAATGCAGAAAGAGAAGTTGCTTTAGGAATTCCTAAACTGCAGATGCAAAGTACATCTGCACACAAGTGTGTGTGTGTGTATTTGCATATATATGTATTTAATTTTTTTTTTAAAGTAGTGCCAACAAATATCTACCAGTCTACTTAATTTAAAAAAGTGGTGTGTTTAAAAGATAGTTGAAAGTTTAGTATCTTCAAAAGGCATTCCAAACTATTACAGAAATTGTCACTTGATGAAGCTGGTGTCTTCATAAAGACCGCTCCACTACAACCCCAAGGTGACTGTGAACTCAGGTTGCATATGGACCTGTGGCTCTGTGAAGGGTGTACACATGTCCAAGGGTTGTAAATGATGCTGCACGGAGCTGCTGGGAGCAGCAAATAACTGCATGTCTCAAGTTAGAACTGTTATTCTGTCTGTTAGTTGTTCTGTCTCTTTGCTAGCGCTTTTTGTGATACCCTATGGGTAGGACTGGAGCTCTGATACAGCCTTCTACATATGGGCACTAACTGCAGTTCAGAAAAGCTTCCCTGATGTCACATATGTAATATCTTAAAGTTTGAAACATGGACTATGGGGGAAAAAAATGAAATTTTATTAGATACAGCACAAAAAATGTGATAAATCCAAGAGGAGCATAACAAAAAAGTATCAAGACTCTTGTTTAAACCAGGAAAAAAAAATCCCCATCAGAAGAAATTGTAGGTGATTTTAGTCACCGAGAGTAAGGTTTTTCAGTGACTTTCAGTTTGGGTTCCTAAATTTCTGATATCTCATAATTTTTTTTATATTGTTGATGACTGCATATGGATTTGCTAAAAATAGCTCTCCCTAATAAATGGTGAGACTGTAAGGCTATGAATGAGAAAGCTTATCTTAACAGTAACCTATTTTTCTCACATCATTTTAAATGTCAGGCAAACTTTCTGCTCCCAGTTAATGAAATATTTTGCCCATATTTTGCCACCTTCTGGCTGCATGATGATGACACATGGGGCCAGATTAGTGTGTAATGCAATCAGTGGGTGGCACAAAGCCAACAGTTTATAAAAGCCCAGTATTCCTGACGAGCAACCCAATTTTCACTTAAGTCATGCCTGTACTAAGTTGTATGTTATTTGCTAGCCTTGTCCTATGATTTCTCATTTTTTCTGGTTCCACATAGACTTAAGCATGAGGAGATGTTGGTGTTTGTTTGGGCTTTTGTTATTGTCTTGTTTGGATTTTTTTGTGGTGGCTGTTACATTTGTGCATATATCCTAAATATTCTGGATGTAAATTTCTGCAGAAATTAACACATTTTACATAGGAACTTAACTGTGCATTCCTTAATGTAGTGTGTTGTAAAGTTTTGGTCATTGCAGGTGCTGTTTATTACTTAAGGTGTGATTTTGGACATGACCCCAAATCACTGTGCTTGTTGACTGTCCTAAGGGACCAGTGTAGAGAAGCCTTGCCAGCATCTCCAATAGTAACCACAGCTGTGACCCCAGATCGGATTGATACGCCTGGAGTCAGTTGCTGCCCTTCAGGCTCACTGTGCTTTTAATTATAGAGAGAGTTGAAGAGAGCGATTGAAATGGCCAGTGGGAAGAGCAGTACCTGGAACATAAACTAGTTACACTGTGACTGAAATCGATGGAGTGGGAATGGTTTTATTTGCTAAGTGCTCCTGTCCAGAATAACTGGAAACTTCTTCTGCTGTGAATACTGCAGGGATTCCCAGCCAAAACCTTTGGGAGGGAGTTTGGAAGTATGTTCCAGTTGCATAGTGTGGAAAAAAGGTGAGAAGTTTTAGAAGATTGTCAGTCTAAAGTTTTAATTAAAAGGAATATGGAACTGGCCTATAAAGCAGTTACTTATCTACAGGATGTCCATATAAGATTCTCTTCTGGTAACTATGATGTGTGCTTAGTTGCTTCAATCTGCTGCTTCAAACAAGCTCATAAAGCTTTTTCAATATGCATGTGAAAGCATCACCTAAAATCTTACTGCTGCCTAGGGCCTATGCACATTGTGCTTTCATACTGCTACAGTGCAGAGGAAAAATGCCCAACTCACATGACTTAAATCGTGTCAGGATGGATGCAGTTTTTCGTTTAATTGTGGTGTAATTGGCCAGCGATCAGTGCATCACAGAAGTGATGAGGAGTAATGAACAAGAACAAAATTATTAAAGAGGAGCAAAGACCTTTAAAACTGCACCTTGGCAATTTCTACAGCAGGGAAGCTTGGCAACTATTTTATACTTCCCCAAAGCCAGGAAACAGACAATTGACAGACACATAGGTGTATCTGCACATGTGGGCGGATATATGCGGGAGTTTTAGGAGCCCTGTGGCACTCCAAATGTGAAGTGATTGCTCTCAAGTGACCCCAGTCTGGAGTACAGCTTTGTGCCCCCAGCATAAGACATGGACCTGTTAGACTGGGTCCTTAAGAAGTTATCAGGGAGTTGGAGCATCTCTCTCATGAGGACAGGCTGAGAGAGTTGGGGTTGTTCAACCTGGAGAAGTGAACGTTTGTGAAGGGGATCTTGAAAACCACTTGAAGTGGGTTTACAGGAAAGAGGGAAGGCAACTCTTTCATCAGGATGTGTAGTGATAGGATGAGGGATAATGGTTTCAAACTGAAAAAAACGTAGATTTAGATTAGATATTAGGACGAAATTCTTCACTATGAGGGTGGTGAGATATTGTAACAGGTTGCCCAGAGCAGCTGTGGATACCCCTTGCCTGAAAGTGCAATGTCAGGTTGGATGGGGCTTTGAGCAAGCCTGGTCTAGTGGAAGGTGTCCCTGCCGTCGACACGGGGGTTAGAACCAGATGGCTTTTAAAAGCCCTTTGCAAGCCAAATCGTTCTGTGGTTCTATGAAAAGTGTTACCCTGCCAGGAGCCTTCCACCCACGCTTCCTCGGCCCGCTCCACCCATTGCCACTCGCACCTGCAGTACATCAACAACACGGGGCCAGCCCGAGCGCCGCAGCTGCGCTCCCATCCCCATCCATCCCAACTGCCACGCTCGCGCCGCGCGGCGGCCCGACCCGTGCCGGAAGCCTCTCGCGACAGAGCTCTGCACTGGGGCCGCTCGTCAGTTCCCGCCCAAGGAGGCCGAACCCGGGCCGGGGAGGCACTTACCTCAGGTGGGTTTGGCGGCCGAAGGGACCCGGCGGGTGAGTGAAAGGGCAGAGCCAAGCGGAAAGCAGGAGCTGGTGCGTGACCGATGGCGGCGTGTCTGTGGCGCGGCCGTAAGTAACCTCTCAGAGGCGGCGGTTGTCGGTAGAGCCAGTAAAGGGATCCGCGGCGGTGGTTGCTGGCCGGGGGAACACAAAGGGAGGAGGTGGCTGTGAAAGATAGAGCTTGGGTAATCCCCTCGGCTAGCTGTTGTGGAGCTTCCCTTTCGTAGACGTATTATTACAAACTGTTGTTCCTCAGCTGGTGAAGGGTCTAGAGCACAAGTCCTCTGAGGAGCAGCTGAGGCAACTGCGGTTGCTCAGGAGAAAAAGAGGGTGAGGGAAGCCCTTACGGATCTCTGGGACCACCTGAAAGGCGGTTGTGGCTACTTGTGTTTCGTCTCTCAAGTAACAAGTGATAGGACAGGAGGAAATGGCCTCAAGTTGCACAAGGACAGGTTTAGGCTGGATATTAGGAACATTTTTTTATCACTACAAGAGTTATTAAGTGCTGGAACAAGCTGCCCGGGGAAGCGACCGGATCACCATCCGTGGAGGTTTTTAAAAGACGTGTGAATATGGTGCTTTTAGATCCTGTGCTTAAATGAAGCTTTCTTGTAATGAGGCCTTGTAATGAGGTAACTGTTAATCTTTCAGATTTCTATTGACTTGGCATATTGGTGACACTTGGAGTGGTAACATTTTGTAGTGGCAAGTTGACCTTTAGAGTTCAGAAAATGTAGCAATAAACCATGTTTATATGAAGGAAAGATAGCTCAATGCTTTTAATACTTGACTACAAATGGCCATGGATTGAGCCATCTCTTGGAATGCTCCTGTTCACAGTGCAGATGTGAGAAGACTTGTGGGCAGGATTGAAATAATGTACTCTTTTAAAAAGAGATTTCAAGATGTTTATTATCACTGATGACACCAAGCTGTGTGGCACAGCTGACTTGCTGGAGGGCAGGGATGCCATCCAGAGGGACCTGGACAGGCTGGAGAGGTGGGCCCAGGCCAACCTCATGACGTTTAACAAGGCCAAGTGTAAGGTCCTGCACCTGGGTCGGTGCAATCCCAGGCACAGATACAGGCTGGGTGATG
>WAAF01004047.1:0-11949 GCA_013400475.1 Tricholaema leucomelas | reverse complement strand
TGAAGTCTTGAGCAAGCTGGGCTGGTGGAAGATGTCTCTGCCTAGAGATGATCTTTAAGGTCCTTTTCCAACCCAAACCATTCCATGAATCTCTGATCCTGTCATGCAGAGCTCCATTTCTGTTCCAGCTAAAGAAGAAGGGCTGGGAACACTCCACCCTAAGAGCAGACATCTACAGCAAGTCAGATCTGTCCCTCCCCAGAAGCTCCTGGATAAAAAACAAGGATAAAGAAGCTCTGCCTTGCAGACCTCTACATCTGGTCAAGCTCTGCCTTGCAGACCTCTACATCTGGTCAAGCTAATCCAAGGATAAAGAAGCTCTCTGCCTTGCAGACCTCTACATCTGGTCAAGCCAATCCATCCTTGTATTCCTGGTGTCTTAGTCTCCTATCCTTAACACCAGAACCAGTTTCCAGGCTGATAAGAGTATCACTAAGATAAATAGAGGCCTGAGGACAGTGAGGTACTGCTCTGAGATTCAAGTACAGAGGTAAATAAAAGCTCTGTCTTCATGGTGGTGCTGTGACACTAAAAGGCTAATGATGGCTGAGCTAACTCTGGAAGGCTGACACACCAAAGTGCTTCTGAAAGATGATCCAATTCCAATAAGCTGCTTCACCACAGGAGACCCTTTCAGTGTGAGGAAGGATTAAGGAACAAAAATGTTAAAGCAAGAGTTTGTGCTGGAGCTCAGAGGAGGTGAAGCAGCACTGCTGGCTTATAGATCATGCAATGCTCAGCTGTGGAGATGAAGAAAAAGCCTCTCTCAACAAAGTGAATGGAAGCCAAGGCTGGTAGATGGAAAAGTAACCTCCAGGTCATCATTGCAAAGGTGTTTTCTGATGGGCTTGGCTCATCTTTTAGCTAAATAAAATGCTAACCCTAGAGATGTCCCCAGAAGAACTTCCAGATGGGAGGCTGTAGCCAGGCTGGTGTCAGTCTCTTCTCTCAGGCAGGCAGCAACAGAACAAGGGGACACAGTCTCAAGTTGTGCTGGGGGAGGTCTGGGCTGGATGTGCTGAGGAAGTTGTTGTCAGAGAGAGTGATTGGCATTGGAATGGGCTGCCCAGGGAGGTGGTGGAGTGGCTGTGGCTGGAGGTGTTGAAGCCAAGCCTGGCTGGGGCACTTAGTGCCATGGTCTGGTTGGTTGGGCAGGGCTGGACTGGATGATCTTGGTTGGATAGGTTGGACTGGATGATGTTGGAGGTCTCTTCCAACCTGCTTGATTCTATGATTCTGTGATTTACTTCACCAAACATAAAGAGCATCAAATCTGTGGAATGCCAGAAGGTGAAGCTTGTATTGAGCACTGCCTCCAGTTCTGCTGTCTCCCAGGCACCCAGCGACAGAACAAGGGGACACAGCCTCAAGCTGTGCCAGGGCAGGTTCAGACTGGATGTTAGGAGGAAATTCTTGCCAGAGAGAGTGGCAAGAACTTCCTTCCACCTTCCTGGGCTGCCCAGGGAGGTGGTGGAGTCCCCATCCCTGGGGGTGTTTAAGAGGAGGCTGCCATGGGTTAGTTAATGAGAAGGGTTAGGTGATAGGTTGGACTCAACCATCCTAGAGGTCTCTCCCAACCTGCTTCATTCTGTGACTCTGTGATTCTGTGACATGGAAGTGTTGGAGTGAGGCCAGAGGAAGCCACAAAGGTGAGCCAAGAGCTGGAGCAGCTCTGCTGTGAGGACAAGCTGAGGGAGCTGGGGGCGTTCAGCCTGGAGAAGGCACCAGGGGGACCTTAGAGCTGCCTTCTAATACCTGGGATCCTCCAGAAAGGCTGCAAAAGGACTTTGCATAAGGATGTCTAAAGACAGGACAAGGGGGAATGGGACTAAGATGACAGAGAGGAGGGTCAGAGAGGGTCTGAGGAAGGAGATCTTCAGCAGGAGGGTGGTGAGACTGGAAGGCAGTGGCAGTTCTGTCAGTGCTGAGGTAAATCTCCCCCTGAAAGCAGTGTCTCAGCCTCCCTCACGTGGAGCTGGATTGCTGGTTCTTGTACACAGGCTCTGCTGAGCAGCACACTGTGGCCAGCAGCTCTGGAGGTTCTCCTCCCTCTCTGCTCTGCCCTGCTGAGACCAAACCAGCAATACTGTGTCCAGCTGGGGGCTCCCAAATTCCAGAGACAGGGACCTGCTGGAGAGAGTCCAGCAGAGAGCTATGAGGGTGCTGAAGGGACTGGAACATCTCTGCTGGGGAGGAAGGCTGAGAGCCCTGGGGACATTCAGCCTAGAGAGAAGGCTGAGAGGGGATCTGCTCAATGTCTCTGAATATCTGAGGGGTGAGTACCAGGATGAATCCAGATCCAGCAGCAGTTGCCACTTAGCCTTGTCTCAGCTGTGACAGACACCAACAGCATCTGCCCCAAGGACAAGACAACCAAACCAAGCAGCAAGCCCCACCAAAGCAGGAAGAGCAAAGAGCTGCTAAGCTCCTTATCACATCAGCCTTTTGGGTTTTAGAGTTACCTTTTTCTTCTGTGCTTTGCCAGCCTTTAGGGCATCCAAATTCAGCTGTGCATGGAGGTGTTTCATGTTTTCTATGCAGCTGTCTACCAGGTCAGCTGGAAGACACAAAAAGCTGACATTTAACAAGTGCATTTTATGGCAATGATCTTCTTGATTGCTGTTCCCCTCCTGGACTGAGATTTAAGGCTTCAGATGTTCAAATACTGAGAGCTCACAATATTTTGTTATCTATCAATGGTAGGAGGATTGGAAAGGACCTCCAGAGATCATCCAGTCCAAGCCCCCTGCCAGAGCAGGGTCACCCAGGAACACATCCAGGTGGGGTTGCAAAGTCTGCAGAGAAGGAGACTCCACAACCTCTCTGAGCAATCTGCTCCAGGACTTCAGTACCCTCAGAGCACAGAAGTTTCTCCTCATGCTGAGGTGGCACCTCCTGTGTTCCAGTTCTGCCTCTTGTTCCTTGCCCTGTCACTGGGCACCACCACACACAGCCTGGCACTTTCTTCTTGCCCTCTCCCCACCCCTCAGATATTTAGAGACATTAATAAGATCCCCCTCAGCCTTCTCCTCTCCAGACTAAACAGGCCCAGGTCTTTTCTAGCCTAGGCAAAGCCAGAACTGAGACCCCAGGGTATTCTTTCACCTACAAACCTGCATGAGCACAGCACAAAACAAGATCTGGAAGGTGCTGGCAGGGCAAAACCTCCAGTTCCAAATAGGATAGAAACAGAGAATGGTTTAGGTTGGAAGGGACCTCAAAGCTCAGCCAGTTTCAATCCCCTGCCATAGGCAGGGACACCTCCCACTAGAACAGGTCACTCAAGGACTCATCCAGCCTGGCCTTGAACACCTCCAGGGAGGTTGTGGAGGACAGAAGCACAGAATGTGATCTTTGATCACATTCTGTGCTTCTGTCCTCCACAACCACCCTGGAAAATCTGTGCCAGTCTCTCACCACCCTCAACCTGTGCCAGTCTCTCACCACCCTCACTGCAAACAACCCTTTCCTAACATCCAGTTCCAATCTCCTCTCTGCCACTTCAAACCCATTTCTCCTCATCTTCTCATTCCAAGCCCTTGTCAATAGTCCCTTCCCAGCCCTCCTATACCTCCCTTCAGATCCTGGAAGGCCACTCCAAGGTCTCCTGGAAGCCTTCTCTTCTCCAGGCTGCAGAGCCAGGTGAACACAGCAGCAGCAAAGAAAACTCACAGCTCACTAACACGGAGCTGGGAATTGGCTGCAAACTTCTGAGCCTGACTACAACCTTCATAGTTCATCTGCAGCTGAACACTTCTAATTATTGATAACTCTGCCAATGAAACCCCAAAGCCTAGTGCCATGCTCTAGGTGATTGGACAGGGCTGGGTGATAGATTGGGCTGGATGAGCTTGGAGCTCCCTTCCAACTTGCTTGATTCTATGACAGGTTGGACTGGATGAGCTTAGAGCTCTCTTCCAACCTGCTGGATTCTATGCTAGGTTGGGCTGGATGAGCTTGGAGCTCTCTTCCAACCTGCTTGATCCTATGCTAGGTTGCACTGGATGAGCTTGGAGCTCTCTTCCAACCTGCTGGATTCTATGCTAGGTTGGACTGGATGAGCTTGGAGCTCTCTTCCAACCTGCTTGATCCTATGCTAGGTTGCACTGGATGAGCTTGGAGCTCTCTTCCAACCTGCTGGATTCTATGCTAGGTTGGACTGGATGAGCTTGGAGCTCTCTTCCAACCTGCTGGATTCTATGCTAGGTTGGACTGGATGAGCTTGGAGCTCTCTTCCAACCTGCTGGATTCTATGCTAGGTTGGACTGGATGAGCTTGGAGCTCTCTTCCAACCTGCTGGATTCTATGCTAGGTTGGACTGGATGAGCTTGGAGCTCTCTTCCAACCTGCTGGATTCTATGCTAGGTTGGGCTGGATGAGCTTGGAGCTCTCTTCCAACCTGCTGGATTCTATGCTAGGTTGGGCTGGATGAGCTTGGAGCTCTCTTCCAACCTGCTGGATTCTATGCTAGGTTGGGCTGGATGAGCTTGGAGCTCTCTTCCAACCTGCTGGATTCTATGCTAGGTTGGGCTGGATGAGCTTGGAGCTCTCTTCCAACCTGCTGGATTCTATGCTAGGTTGGGCTGGATGAGCTTGGAGCTCTCTTCCAACCTGCTGGATTCTATGCTAGGTTGGGCTGGATGAGCTTGGAGCTCTCTTCCAACCTGCTGGATTCTATGCTAGGTTGGGCTGGATGAGCTTGGAGCTCTCTTCCAACCTGCTGGATTCTATGCTAGGTTGGGCTGGATGAGCTTGGAGCTCTCTTCCAACCTGCTGGATTCTATGCTAGGTTGGGCTGGATGAGCTTGGAGCTCTCTTCCAACCTGCTGGATTCTATGCTAGGTTGGGCTGGATGAGCTTGGAGCTCTCTTCCAACCTGCTGGATTCTATGCTAGGTTGGGCTGGATGAGCTTGGAGCTCTCTTCCAACCTGCTGGATTCTATGCTAGGTTGGGCTGGATGAGCTTGGAGCTCTCTTCCAACCTGCTGGATTCTATGCTAGGTTGGGCTGGATGAGCTTGGAGCTCTCTTCCAACCTGCTGGATTCTATGCTAGGTTGGGCTGGATGAGCTTGGAGCTCTCTTCCAACCTGCTGGATTCTATGCTAGGTTGGGCTGGATGAGCTTGGAGCTCTCTTCCAACCTGCTGGATTCTATGCTAGGTTGGGCTGGATGAGCTTGGAGCTCTCTTCCAACCTGCTGGATTCTATGCTAGGTTGGGCTGGATGAGCTTGGAGCTCTCTTCCAACCTGCTGGATTCTATGCTAGGTTGGGCTGGATGAGCTTGGAGCTCTCTTCCAACCTGCTGGATTCTATGCTAGGTTGGGCTGGATGAGCTTGGAGCTCTCTTCCAACCTGCTGGATTCTATGCTAGGTTGGGCTGGATGAGCTTGGAGCTCTCTTCCAACCTGCTGGATTCTATGCTAGGTTGGGCTGGATGAGCTTGGAGCTCTCTTCCAACCTGCTGGATTCTATGCTAGGTTGGGCTGGATGAGCTTGGAGCTCTCTTCCAACCTGCTGGATTCTATGCTAGGTTGGGCTGGATGAGCTTGGAGCTCTCTTCCAACCTGCTGGATTCTATGCTAGGTTGGGCTGGATGAGCTTGGAGCTCTCTTCCAACCTGCTGGATTCTATGCTAGGTTGGGCTGGATGAGCTTGGAGCTCTCTTCCAACCTGCTGGATTCTATGCTAGGTTGGGCTGGATGAGCTTGGAGCTCTCTTCCAACCTGCTGGATTCTATGCTAGGTTGGGCTGGATGAGCTTGGAGCTCTCTTCCAACCTGCTGGATTCTATGCTAGGTTGGGCTGGATGAGCTTGGAGCTCTCTTCCAACCTGCTGGATTCTATGCTAGGTTGGGCTGGATGAGCTTGGAGCTCTCTTCCAACCTGCTGGATTCTATGCTAGGTTGGACTGGATGAGCTTGGAGCTCTCTTCCAACCTGCTGGATTTCCTGTTTCAGAATAAAACCATGGCAAACAGCTGCCAGCATTTGCTCCCTAACTCTTTTCCCACCCACTTGGCTGTGCTCACCTTCCAGAGCACACTGCTGAGCAGTTCTGCTGACAGCCAACAGAGACAGCAGTGCCTTGGTACCAACTTCCTTCAGCACATCCTTGGATGATTTTCTTTCACAGACCTAAAATGATGCAATTCCATGAGCACAAGGGCAAAGTGACCAGATGAAAAGCAGGATTCAGATTCAGAGCTATGTTGGCACAGTCTGTATTTTCACTGGGGTGACTCCTAACACTGTTCCTGTGCAGAACTCTTCCTCTCTATATTCCTGTTCTTTCCATTCCTGCTCAGTCTGCCTGCACTGCAGTCACTGCAGAAACTTCTCCAACTGACATGCAGACAAAAAACATCCTTTAGGAGCAGCTGTGGAGCTGTTGGAGGGTAGCAGAGCCGTGCAGAGGGACCTGGGCAGGCTGGATAGGTGGGCAGAGGCCAAGGGGATGAGACTGAACAAGGCCAAGGGCAGGGTTCTGCACTTTGGCCACAACAACCCCAAGCAGTGCTACAGGCTGGGGCAAGAGTGGCTGAGAGCAGCCAGGCAGAGAGGGCCCTGGGGGTGCTGGGAGAGAGGAGCTGGAGAGGAGGCAGCAGTGCCCAGGTGGGCAGCAGAGCCAATGGCATCCTGGGCTGGCTCAGGAGCAGTGTGGGCAGCAGGACAAGGGAGGTTCTTCTGCCCCTGTGCTCAGCACTGCTCAGGCCAGCCCTGGAGTGCTGTGTCCAGTTGTGGGCTCCTCCATTGCAGAGAGATGTTGAGGTGCTGGAAGGTGTTGAGAGAAGGGCAGCAAGGCTGGGGAGGGGCCTGGAGCACAGCCCTGTGAGGAGAGGCTGAGGGAGCTGGGGGTGTGCAGCCTGCAGCAGAGGAGGCTCAGGGCAGAGCTCATTGCTGTCTGCAGCTGCCTGCAGGGAGGCTGTAGCCAGCTGGGGTTGGGCTCTGCTGCCAGGCAGCCAGCAGCAGAAGGGGACCCAGCCTGAAGCTGTGCCAGGGCAGGTCTAGGCTGGATGTGAAGAGGAAGTTGTTGTCAGAGAGAGTGATTGGCATTGGAATGGGCTGCCCAGGGAGGTGGTGGAGTGGCCGTGGCTGGAGGTGTTGAAGCCAAGCCTGGCTGGGGCACTTAGTGCCATGGTCTGGTTGGTTGGGCAGGGCTGGGGGCTAGGTTGGGCTGGAGGAGCTTGGAGCTCTCTGCCAACCTGCTTGAGTCTATGTTTCATCAGCTAAGTCCCTTCCTTTTCATCATACCCCCAAGCTGCAAACCCCTCTGCAATCACACTGTCAGAGGTTCAATACCTGCACAATCAGTGCAGTGAGTTGAGTTACTGAGGCCTGGCATCCTTCAACGTGATCCAGAAGGAAGCTGAGAGTTGGGCTCTGAATGCTCTGCTTCTCTTGGAGCTGCCTTCTTCCCTCCTCATTCAGAAGGGCAGAGAGGAACTGCAAACTGGCCGTGTACAGGGAAGGACTGGAGGCTGACAGATGAATGCAGTCACAAATGGTATCTGAAAGGTTAAATGGAGCACAACAACAACATCAGACCCCTTCTGAGCAGAGCTTAAGTGCCTCAGAACTCTTCAAAGACTCAGCAAAGCCATGTGGGTGAGCCAAGCAGCAGCCAAGAAGCACTGCAAAAGGAATTCCACAAACTGGATGCATTTCATCAGCTTGGCTTTGATAGGGCTGAGCTAATTCACTGCTCTGCACAACAGGAAAGCAAACCAAGCCAATTTCCTGCTCACTCCTCTGCTGGCCACTTGGTTGAACTCTGCTCACACTTTATTCCATCATAGAATGGTTTAGGTTGGAAGGAAGCTCAAAGCTCAACCAGCTCAACCTCCCACTAGAACAGGTTGCTCAAGGACTCATCCAGCCTGGCCTTGAACATCTCCAGGGTGGTTGTGGAGGACAGAAGCACAGAATGGGATCTTTGATCCCATTCTGTGCTTCTGTCCTCCACAACCACCCTGGAAAATCTGTGCCAGTGTCTCACCACCCTCAACCTGTGCCAGTGTCTCACCACCCCCACAGTAAAGAATCCACAACCTCCCTGTTGGTGTTCAAGGCCAGGCTGGATAAAGCCTTGAGCAACCTGGGCTGGTGGGAGGTGTCCCTGCCTATGGCAGGGAGCTGGAACTGGATGATCTTTGGGGTCCCTTCCAACCTAACCCATTCTATGAACCTATGAACACACAGTTGGTAATGAGTGGAATCTAAGCAGCAATGTTCCTCTTCCTTCCTTGTTGGTTTTGTTGCTTGCCAGGTTAAAACCCACCCAGGGAGAGTGCTCACCAATTACTGCTGTGCAATGGTTTGCAAAGGTTGCTGTCACAGCTGGCAGAACTGTTTGGCCACTCTGCCACAAGAAGGTAGCCAGAAGGTTGAAGAAGTCCACCCAGGTTTGATGAAGCACAGATGTTAACTCAGCATCTGCAAAGAGAACACAGGGAAAGCATCAAACCACTGAGAGCTCTGCACACTGCTGGGTGGTAAAGCAGTAAGCTGGCACCAGCTGCCACCTGAAATGAAGCTGGTAGTGAAATGAAGAGCTGCCTCTGCCTGGCTCTGCTGGAAACAAAGCACTTCAGAGAATCATGGACTCCAGCAGGTTGGCAGAGAGCTCCAGGCTCATCCAGTCCAACCTAGCCCCCAGCCCTGCCCAACCAACCAGACCATGGCACTAAGTGCCCCAGCCAGGCTTGGCTTCAACACCTCCAGCCACGGCCACTCCACCACCTCCCTCGGCAGCCCACTCCAGTGGGCACTCTTCAGCTCCTCTCTCCCAGCACCCCCAGCTCCCTCTCTGCCTGCCTGCTCTCAGCCACTCTGGCCCCAGCCTGCAGTGCTGCTTGGGGTTGTTGTGGCCAAAGTGCAGAACCCTGCCCTTGGCCTTGTTCAGTCTCATCCCCTTGGCCTCTGCCCACCCATCCAGCCTGGCCAGGTCCCTCTGCAGGGCTCTGCTACCCTCCAGCAGCTCCACAGCTGCTCCTAGCTTGGTGTCATCTACACACTCACTGCTGCTGGACTCAATGCCCTGCTCCAGATCATCAATAAAGACACTGAACAGGACTGTGCCCAGCACTGATCCATGGGGCACACCACTGGTGCCAGCTGCCAGCTGGATGTGGCACCATTCACCACCACTCTGTCCCAGCCCTGCAGCCAGTTTTTGACCCATCTCAGAGTGACTCTGCCCAAGCCATGAGCTGCCAGCAGGGCCAGGAGCTGCTTGTGGCAGAGGGTGCCAAAGGCTTTGCTGCAGCCCAGGTAGACTACATCCATGGCATTACCTAACCCATCTTTGGAGCGACTGCTGAGGATGGCAAAGGTGTTTCCCAAGAGAGGCTTCAACAGCTCATCCTGCAGTACCAGCTGAGTGTCCACCAGCAAACAGGATGTCAGCAGCCTGGCCACAGCTGAGAGGTACTGAAGCAGTGCCACCACCTGTAAGAATGGTTAAGAGCCATGAACTGAAGCCATGGGTTGGTTCCTTCCACGTTTTCAGCACTGACACTACCTAACTGCTTCCTAAGATGTGGAATTCATACCCAGCACTACAAAGAAAGAACAGAACAGAAACTAAAAAGTCTTTTCCTCTTTTTTGTTGTGGAATATGGAAGAGAATTGCTCTGGAAACACAGCTGTGAAATCAGTTTGCTTGTGCCAAAGGAGTGGAGCTCCTCACGAGGGAGTCCTGGCCCTGGTTATAGGCACAGTGGTCACTAACAGTGAGCGAAGTAGAGAGTCACAGAATGGACTGGGTTGGAAGGGACCTCCTAAGGTCCTCTAGTCCAACCCCCCCTTGCAATCAGCAGGGACATCCTCCACTAGAGCAGGCTGCTCATAGCCTTATTAAGCCTGACCTTGGATAGCTCCAGGGACCTGGCCTTGACTACCTCCCTGGGCAACCTGTTCTAGTGCTTCCCCCCACCCTCACGGTGCAGAACTTGTCCCTAACATCCAATTTGAATCTGCTCTGCTCTAATTTCAAACCTATGTTGACTTCCTGAAAACAGAAGCTCAACTTGAAGCTTTCAGAAACAAACATCCAGGGAAAAAAGTCTGACATATGCCTGCAGAAACACAGCTCCTTAACAGCAGAGGGAGCTTTCCTCAAAGGAAATACCTCCAAAAGTAGGTTGGACATCAGCACAGGGAGTGGTGAAATGCTCCAACAGGTTGCCCAGGGCTGTGCTTGAGGCCCTGTCCCTGCAGACATCCAAGCTCAACCTTGCTGTGGCCCTGTGCAGCCTGCTCTAGCTGGAAATGTTCCTGCTGCTTGCAGGGAGTTGGCCAAGATGCCCTTGGAAGGTCCCTAGAGCCACCCAAGCTCAACCTTGCTGTGTCCCTGTGCAGTCCGCTCTAGCTGGAGGTGTCCCTGTGCCTGCAGGGAGTTGGCCAAGATGCCCTTGGAAGGTCCCCAGAGCCATCCAAGCTCAGCCTTGCTGTGTCCCTGTGCAGTCTGCTCTAGCCAGAGGTGTCCCTGCTGCTTGCAGGGAGTTGGCCAAGATGCCCTTGGAGGGTCCCTTCCAACCCACTGCAATCCATGACTCTGTGTGAACCTCAGTGGAGAGCCCCAGAAGCTTCCAAATGGTGCTGAGCCATGACCATAAAGGTCTGTCCAGAGATAGATTTGATACCAAAGCAGTTTCTCTGGCAGTAACCTTTATGGCTGGCATGGATCAAAACTGGCTGAGAACTCTGTCAGTGGCTGCAGGAAATGTGTCAGGAACTGTGTCTGGCTCAGGCTTCAATGCACAACGAAATTCACAGACTGATGGAATGGTTTGGGTTGGAAGAGACCTTAAAGCTCATCTAGTCCTGACCCTCTGTAATGGGCAAGGACATCTTCCACTGAGCAGATTGCTCAGGGTCTCATCCAACGTGGCCTTGAACCCCTGCAGGGAGGAGGCATCCACAGCCTCCCTGTGCAGCCTGTGCCAGACTCCTGCCACCCTCCTACCGAAGAACTTCTTCCCAAGATCCAGGCTAACTCTACTCTCCCTGGGCAACCTGCTCCAGTGTCTCCCCAGGCTCACTGTGAATGCCCCCAGATGCATGCAGAAATTCTCTGACAGGCTTTCTGTGGCTCTGAAACACAGTTTGGGGGTTCTAGGAAGAGTTCTAGCAGCAGTGAATGGTTCCATCTTGGACTGAACATGGTTAAGATGCTACACTTTGGGGTGAGATGTAAAATGGAGGTAAGATGTAAATGGAGGTAAGATGCTAAACTGGGGAGAGATGCTACATTTTGGGGTGAGATGCTACATTTTGGGGTGAGATGCTACATTTTGGGGTGAGATGCTACATTTTGGGGTGAGATGCTGAATTGATGCAAGATGTTAAATTGATGCAAGATGCTAAATTTTGGGGTGAGAGGTAAAATGGAGGTAAGATGTAAATTGAGGCAAGATACCAAATTGGTGCAAGATGCTAAATTTTGGGGTCAGATGCTGAATTGATGCAAGATGCTGAATTTTGGGGTGAGATGCTACATTTTGGGGAGAGATGCGAAATTGGGGTGAGATGCCAAATTTTGGGGTGAGATGCTGAATTGATGCAGGATGCTAAACTGGGGTGAGATGCTAAATTTTGGGGTGAGAGGCTGAATTGATGCAAGATGCTAATTTGGGTAAGATGCAAATTTTGGGGTGAGATGCTAAATTGGTGTGAGATGCTAAATTGATGCAAGATGCTAAATTTTGGGTTAAGATGTAAAATGGAGGTAAGATATAAATTGAGACAAGATGCTAAACTGGTGCAAGATGCTACATTTTGGGGTGAGATGCTAAATTTTGGGTGAGATGCTAAATTTTGGGGTGAGATGCTAAATTTTGGGGTGAGATGCTAAATTGATGCAAGATGCTGGATTGATGCAAGATGTTAAATTGATGCAAGATGCTAAATTTAGGGGTGAGATGCTAAATTTTAGGGTAAGATGCTGAAT
>WAAF01004046.1:431574-576275 GCA_013400475.1 Tricholaema leucomelas | reverse complement strand
CCAACCTGGTCGATTCTATGATTCTCCTGTCATTTGTAAGCAAGACAAGCAACATCACTGCTGCTATGCAAGGCTGACAGTTTCTGTGTTAAGACTTTGTCTTCTGTTCCTCAGAAACTAATCTTGCAAAACTAAGTATGTAACTATACAATTAAAAGCTGTATTAAAGCATTGGCAAAGACTCCATTGTGATAAAGCAGGCAGTCTGTGCTCTAATACTTCTGAGGAATGGTTTGGGAAACTTGACAGCAGGTTAAAGTTAGGGAAATGGCCTCTAGCTGTGCCAGGGGTGGTGTAGGCTGGATATTAGGAAAAAAAAATCACCTAAAGTGTTGTCAAGCCCTGGAACAGGTTTCCCAGGGCAGTGTTAGAGTCACCATCCCTGGAGGTATTTAAAAGGTGTGTAAATGTGGTGCTGAGGGACATGGTTTACTGGTGGACTTGGCAGTGTCAGCTTAATGGTTGGACTCATCATTCTCTTCCAACCAAAACAGTTCTGAGAGTCTCTGATTCTATTATTCTATTTTGTTAAGCTGCTTAACTGTAAAATACACATTGGCCATCAATATTAATTTAGCATAAGTTCTCCAGACTGACATCCTGTTCTTCGTTTAAAAAGGAAACAAATGGATAACTGGCAAAGAGAAGATGAGTGACTATATTTCCCCTTGCCTACACTTGAGCAGACACCTGTGCATAAATGGATAAAATAGAAGCTAATTGTGTGAGGAGATAGATGTGCATGTCTGTATGTGTCCACCTCCTTTTTTGGCCTTTCTTAAAGAGTAAGGATGCTTCTCTTCCCTTTCCATCTTTTCACTATTTTTAGCAAAGTCTTGTGGCCTGTCTTTAAGAAAGATGTTAAGGTGCTTGAACGTGTCCAGGGAAGGGCACCAAGGCTGGTGAGGGGCTTGGAGCACAGCCCTGTGAGGAGAGGCTGAGGGAGCTGGGGCTGTGCAGCCTGCAGAAGAGGAGGCTCAGGGCAGACCTCATTGCTGTCTACAACTACCTGAAAGGAGGTTGTAGCCAAGCGAGAGTTGATCTCTTCTGCCAGGCACCCAGTGATAGAACAAGAGTACACAGCCTCAAACTGTGCCAGGGCAGGTTCAGGCAGGACGTTAGGAAGAAGTTCTTCACAGCAAGAGTGATTGGCATTGGAATGGGCTGCTTGGGGAGGTGGTGGAGTCACCGTCCCTGGAGGTGTTCAGGAAATGACTGGATGGGGCACTTAGTGTCATAGTTTACTTAATTAGAAGGTGTTAGGTGATAGATTGGACTCGATCTTGAAGGTCTTTTCCAACCTGATTAATTCTATGATTCTGTGATCTGTACCATATACTCTCTTATGTTGTATTTATAAATTTAATAGTCAGTGTCTATGCAGATGTGTCTGTGAAAGAATGTTCCATATTCTTTATATGAATCATTGCATAGAATCATAGAATCAACCAGGTTGGAAGAGACCTCCAAGGGCATCCAGTCCAACCTAGCACCCAGCCCTGTCCAGTCAACCAGACCATGGCACTAAGTGCCTCATCCACTCTTTGCTTGAACACCTCCAGGGACGGCGACTCCACCACCTCCCTGGGCAGCCCATTCCAATGCCAATCACTCTTGCTGTGAAAAACTTCCTCCTAACATCCAGCCTAGACCTCCTCTGGCACAAACCAATCTGGCAAATGTGATGAAGATTAAATGTGTCTTTGAGTGTATTTTCCTTGTAGTATTAAGTGATGCTCCATTTGCTTTTTTTGTTTCAGTAGGGCAGTCTGTTTCTTTTGGAATTAGTGTATCAGCACTATTAAAGTGCTTCTATTGAATGCCATTAAGAAGGCATTATTGTATCTATTATCCTTATAATCTTCACTTAGAGTCTCAGTCATGTACTGTAAAATAATTGGCATTCAGTTTCCTCATGTTTAGCCTCTGCTGCAAGAAGAATTTCCTATCTCCTTTTAGGATATTTTTAGCAGTGAGAACTACATTACTTTTAATTGGCACACTAGATTTTGGGTTGGGATCTAAATATTATTCCTTCATGTTATACAGCACTGAAGTACATCACATGCTACTTCAAAAAGAACCTTTTATCTCATACTCTCTTGGAGACATATCCTATGGTTGACGAGAGAACAGCTTGTTGGGCTGCTTCCTAGAGGAACATGAAACCATGTGCACTATAGAACTGAAAGGTGCTCAGGCTTCAAGCACAGTGATCTTGTGGATTCAGTTTCTTTTCAGTGTGCTTGAGGCTGAAATTTCACCAAAATGTAGCAGAGAGTTGCTGGAGTTCATCACTGTTGCTACTCAGTGGTGCTTTTTCAATACTCCTTTATTTTGAAGTGCGTTCCAAATTTGATGGTGTTGGAGAACATCCTTAAGTGTGTACATGCACAGCAAGAATGAACTTTCTTGTACCTACCTTCTCTACCTTATGTATTTGTTTTGTGTTCATTTAAATGCCTCAGCCTGCACCAGGGGAGGTTTTGGTTGGATGTTAGAAAGAAACTTCTTCTCTGTGAGAGTTCTCAAACGTAGGAATGGATTCCCAAGGGAGGTGGTTGAAAGACAAGAGATGTGGTACTGGGGGCCGTGGTTTAGCACTGGAGTTGGTAGAGACAGAGAATGGTTGAACTCTATGATCTTAAAGATCTTTTCCAGACAGAATGGTTCTGTGATTCTAGGATTGTCTTCTGAAGTGTCTTGCACCAGTCAGTACTGAACATTGTACACACCTAAGGCAGCAAGTTCTCTTTCCTCATGGTTCCTCAGGTACCAAACGGTCGAGGTCTGTGAAAAAGAAGCTTACCTAGGAAGAAAGGAGCTTAAAAAAGACTCTTGAAACCTCTGATGTGATCTTCATGCCTTCTATTTCTTGAGTCATTTCACAGTGGTTGTGAATGCTTCTGACTATGCTGTTGGGCTAAGGGAATGCATCAGACAGCTTTCTCTCACAATATATAGAGAGCTAACATTCAAACAAAAATTCTTCCTGACAAAAGCTGTGGCTTGTGTCAGGAGCAAAAATTAAATGCAAGATGGATGATTCAATCCAAAACGGCACTTAAGCCTTCAGGACACACAACAGTGAGGTTTTTTTATCATGCAGCCCGTAATTAAAAGCCAGACAATATCTCCGTGTTCCAGCAGAGCAATGAAAACACAGAGTAAGTGTTTTGCAAGCAAGTGTTAATTCTGTTTTTAGATGACAGGGTTTTTTTGGTAAGATTGGAAAGTGTCCAGAGAAGGGCAACAAAGTTGGTGAGAGGCCTGGAACACAAGGCCTATGAGGAGAGGCTGAGGGAGCTGGGGGTGTCAAGTCTGGAGAAGAGGAGGCTCAGGGCAGATCTCATTGCTGTCTACAGCTACCTGAAGGAAAGCTGTAGCCAGCTGGGGTTGGTCTCTTCTTCCAGGCAACCAGCAACAGAAGGAGGGGACACAGCCTCAAGTTGTGCTAGGGGAGGTCTAGGCTGGATGTTAGGAGGAAGTTGTTGGCAGAGAGAGTGATTGGCATTGGAATGGGCTGCCCAGGGAGGTGTTCAAGCAAAGCCTGGCTGAGGCACTTAGTGCCGTGGTCTGGTTGATTGGCTAGGGTTGGGTGCTAGGTTGACCTGGATGCTCTTGGAGGTCTCTTCCAAGCTGGTTGGTTCTATGATTCTAAGATTAAGGCAAAAGGTGGAACATACAGGACTCGATATCAGAATCCTACCCAGGCACGATGTACATCATTGATTTAATGAGTTAGGAAAGTTGGGCAGCAGAGAGATCACTGTCCTTGATATGAATCGTAAAATCAACCAGGTTGGAAGAGACCTCCAAACTCATCCAGTCCAACCTAGCACCCAACCCTAGCCAATCAATTAGACCATGGCACTAAGTGCCTCATCCAGTCTTGAAGATGTGATGAGAAATAGTTAAGTGATGAGTTCAAAAGTTTCATTAATTTCAGTATATTAAAAACAGGTCTAGTGAAATTAGACCAAAAAAACTCTGGCTTAAAGAACGTAAATGAACATAAACCACATTTTATATGTTTTCTGAATGTGTAATAACAAATAGGGAAGTGGAATCTGTACACTCTGCTTATTTGTGTTGCTCACCTTTCTTTTTCTTGTAAAATAAGATTGATTTTCATGCTTGTTCCAGTTTAACTGAATGCAATTTAAAGAGAAAAATCAGACAGAAATAGTCTCAGGTAGTTCCAGCTCAATGCTGTTGAATATAGGGTTGAACCAAAGACTTAAAAATTCCTTATACCTAGGGGCATCTTATTACAAATAAAGTTTCTCTTTCATGTGAGAGTAAGTATTAAGTCTTTTAACTTTCTGTTAAAAATTAGGCAGTTTCCAGAGAGAGGTTAGCAAAAAAGAAGGGAAGGAATGCAACTAACATAAGCAGAAGCAGTAAGTTCGTGGTAAGTTTGAAATATGCACAGGACTTAAAGTTTTCTTTTTTCCTTTCTGAAGAAACAGCCTTTTAAAAATCCCCTACTAAACTCAAACAATTCTGGTGCCTAATACTCTAATCACATCTCTATTTACATAAACTGTCCATATGTAAGAACATTTATCAGAACAGCACACAAGCTGTTTAGGGATTTTTTTTTTCCCTTGTTCAAAGTCTGCTATGCCTAAATCAAGATGGTTCTCAGCTTTATGTGAAAACTCTTAAGCTGGACTTAGAGCTCTACAGCTTTGAGCTCTAATACAGCTGTAAACCATCCACAAAGGCAACTGCTGAAACAGTTCTAGACTGAGGCAGTACCAGGGATATGCAGCGGTGTTTTCCCACCATCAGAGCAATTCTATATACTCCTTTCAAAGGAATCTCCATCTTTAGACTTAGGTTTGTTAGGAAATCCTAATGTTAAGTCTCATAAAGAATCACAGAATCATATAATCAACCAGGTTGGAAGAGGCCTCCAAGAGCATCCAGTCCAACCTAGCACCCAGCCCTGGCCAATCAACCAGACCATGGCACTAAGTGCCCCAGCCAGTCTCTTCTTGAGCACCCCCAGGGATGGCAACTCCACCACCTCCCTGGGCAGCCCATTCCAATGCCAGTCACTCTCTCTGCCAACAACTTCCTCCTAACATCCAGCCTAGACCTTCCCTGGCACAACTTGAGACTGTGTCCCCTTGTTCTGTTGCTCGTTGCCTGGAAGACGAGACCAACCCCCAGGCTCCCTCAGCCTCTCCTCACAGGGTTTGTGTTCCAGGCCCTTCACCATCTTCTTTGCCCTTCTCTGGACACCTTCCATTACCTCAACATCTCTCTTGAATTGAGGAGCCCAGAACTGGACACAGCACTCAAGGTGTAGCCTGACCAGTGTTTAGTACAGGGGCAGAATAACCTCCCTTGTCCTACTGACCACACTGCTCCTGGTACAGGCCAGGATGCCATTGGCTCTCTTAAGATCATAAGATACAAGATGATAAGACTGTCTCACCTGAGAGGATCAACAGTTAAAGTGCTAAAGAGTTACTAACACTTCCTGGAACTGTGTGCTAAGCTGTTTGTACAAGAAATACCAGATATATGACATTTCCAATTCTCCAACACAACAATAGTCTCAATTCTGTATATCACACAAAATGAGGTAAGCAAAGTATTATTCACAAGGCTGATGTTAAACTTGGTACATTACTGGACACAGAAATCTTTTATTTCACTAGGAAGGAAAGAGAGAAAGAAATGTGAAAATGAGGTCATTTTAACAGTTCCTTCAACTGTCTCTGTATGTTGTTTAAATACTGTTTATTTCTTTGCATGGGTGAGAGGCCTTAGTCATTAGAAAGAGACCATACATTTTCATTTGTCATTGTAGCAGGGTGGAGACAAGCATAAAGGATGTTAGGAAGCACTTCTGCATGGAAAGGGTAATCAGACAATGTCCAGGGAGATGGTGGAGCTGCCATCCTTGGAAGTCTTTAAGGAAAGATGGCTGTGGCACTTAGTGACGTAGTCTAGTCAGTGTGGTGGTGTTAGATCATAGACTGGACATGATGATCTCAGAGGTCTATTCCAGCCTGAATAATTCTGTGGTTCTGTGAAAGGATGGATGGCATGATAAGGGTAATGGGGCTAAGTTGCACCTGTGTTTCCCAGGTCTTTCTTTGGGCTGTGTTTGCAGAAACGATTGGCACTTCATTCTGCCCCACTGTGGGCAGTAGTAAGAGTGAGTCCTGGGGATTTCAGAGATATAAACGTTCCACAGCTAAAACTGTCTATCCTGGTTTTACTGGGGTATAATCCTACACCAGCTGTGGTCCGTTGGCAATTTCCAGTCAGCCAGGATTTGAAGCTGGGAGGGACAAAAACCAGAACAGCTGAGCTGAGCTACAGGTGTATCCCATCCCGTAAACATCACATTCATTATAAAAGGACAAGTTTGCTGTGCATGGGGGTTCCTGCTCCAGCCTGTGCCTTTCCGTCCTTTCATCCCTGGGGACTGACTTTGCAGATGATGATGACTGTTTCTGAGCAATTTGGGAAGTTCATCAGTTCTACTTCTGAAACAGGTATGTAAAATGATATGATGCCAGCAGCAGTGCTGTTAGAGTGAGAAGGAAAACAACAGGGACAATCTCCTTCACACTGACTACTCAGATTCAACACCTTTGTCTGTAAGCTGTTAGCTGGCTAGCTGCCCCTTCCTGCCATGTGCTGTTTAGAGGGTGAACACCCATTGTTTGATGAAATGAAAGCACTTAAACTATGTTCTACCTGTTTCCCAGCTAAGAGGAAGAGGTCCTTGGAAGGACTAGGAGTGATCATGAAAGGACATTGTGGAGAGGTTGGTGCTGGTCTCTTCTTACAGGTAATTAGTGATAGAGCAAGAGGGAATAGCCTCAAGCTGCAACTGAGTAGGTTTAGACTGCACATGAGGAAAAATTTTGTCATGGAAAGAGTGGTCAGGCACTGGAATGGGCTGCCTAGGGAGGTGGCTGAGTCACCAGCCCTGGATGTGTTTTGGATATGGTGTCATTTGGATATGGTGCCCGGGAACATGGTTAGGGTGAACCTTGTAGGGTTACAGTGACTTGGTGATCTTGAGGATCTTTTCCAACCTGAATGTTTCTGTGAGTCTGTGATGAGTCTGTGAGTCTTTATACATACAAGAGAAGGGAAAGCTCTGAAAGTGTCTAGTTCTGTGAGAGTCAGGACCTGGGAAAATTCCTTGGCCCTAAGAGGTTAAAAAGGGGATGAATTTGCCAGCTGTTCTAGGAGATATGGAGAGACCAGAAGAACTCATCACTTGGTGTCCTGAAGGAATTACATTGCTGTAGAAAAAAGAACATTGTCATTGTTTGTGTGGGACAGAACTGTTTTCAGAAACAGCAGGTGATATTTTTCTACACTTGGTAAATAGGATTTTGGCAGTTGGTGACAGAGAACCAGGGCAGAGGTTTAGGAACACTGATGACTTCTTGTGGGAGTGATATTTGGGCTCTGTTTTTCATCCTGGATGTTTCAGTGAAAAAAATGCGTCACTGTTGTGATGATTCTTGAGGTAGGAAAGTTCATCTGGATGGTATTTTCCTTTGAGGAGAAAAAGGAGAAGAATAAGGCTGGTGACCCTAACCATCTTTAGAAAGAAGCAGAACCTGCAAAAGAACTTGTTAAAGAAAGCAGGTTTCTTAAACCCCCCCATGAAGCAAGCAGGCTTTCTTTTGTTGTCTGTTGTTGTCCTTTCCTTCAAAATAGAGACAGAAGAGATGGAAGTGAAAATAAAGATGGGTTAAATGGCACTGATCATTCTGTGACTGGCTTTTCCATACTACGTAGTCCTAATTTACTGTCTCCATCAGAGATGCTTATTAAACAATAAATTAATTTTGCATTCACCCCTTTGAGCTAAATCAGCTGCTGTAGGTGAAGATGTTATGCTTTGCGTCTAGAAAGACAATCCAAACCATCCATCAATCAGAACAGTGTTACCTGAACTCTTAATCCTTTTCTCCTCTGTGCCTAGGCTGTAATTCCTCACCATATAACATTGAAATTTTCTGCTTACTCCTTTGACCAGATCCTCATTAAGGTCTTTCTTTTACTGCATCTGAAGGAGAGGCAAATGAGACTGACTTCTCAGTCCCTAAATCTTTATTTTCCTTTCTTTTGGTGTGTGGGATGTTTAAATTCCAGTGACACTAAGATGGGAGATGTGTAGTGTCATGTGCAGACAGCCCTATGTATTGCCTGCGTGTATATATCTTTGCCAGTGACTCTTGCCCTCGTGTGATGGGTTGGTGTACATGACAGCCTGTGGAGATTTCACATGTCAGCAAGACACCCAAGTGCAGAGTGCGGCAAATCACCCTTCATTGTTCATCAACCATCTTGTAGTTCATCTCTACAGTAACTGACAGCTGTGATGTTCTTACTGCAGCCCAGCCTCACAAACCCCCCAAACTAGCTAGACCTCCTTTCCACAGAAGCTACTTTGTCAGAGAAGAGCAATCTCTCATACAGCTTTTGTTTATGCTTTAATAAAAGCCTGGTAATGACCTTTTCTTGTACTTACATCTGCAAATCCCTTGACCTTTGCTCTAGCCTGGAGATTGTTTTTCAGCATAGGCATAAGTGCTCTTTGTTTTGCTAATGCATGCTCATAGAGGACTACTACTAGTAGTTCACCTAGGCAATACTTAAGTAAAGCAGACTTCTTGGAAACAGTGGAATTTGTCATGGCATGAGATGGCAGTGAAGGCTTTGTTATGCTGATTTACCATTTATCTGTCTGCAATATTCTTGTTGCATAAAATGTCTATGGACTTTGTTCTAAAAACAATCCCCAAATTGCTGTGCCTTCCCTTTTGAAGGCTTGTAAATGGCAGAAATTGGGCAGAGCTTCTTAGCCTGCCTTCCAAGTATTGAGGACACATAGACTTCGTGGTTCAGGTTTTGTTCCTTCTACTCTCTGAAGTCTTGAGTGTTGGTTTATTCACTTTGTTGCCTTTCCATCTGTTAGGTTGTAGCACGGACAGTGGCAGCTGGACCCAAAGAGTTGTGGTGAATGGTGTTAAATCCAGTTGGTGGCCAGTCACAAGTGATTTCAGTTTTGCATTCTTATTCTTTGCCAGTGTCCTGATTTTGTGCTTTGACCAGCATAGTAGTTGTATTAGGTAGGTTAGAGTGTATTACATGCATGTTATTAGTACATTATTGGCACCAGTGGCTTTGCTATTGCAGCACTTTTCTGGAGGCAGCCTTTAATTATTTAAAAGGATGAAAAAATAGTTGCATATGAGGGAGATCACAAATCAGAGGCCTTTAAAGCAATTCCCTGAAACTTGGCTGTACCCATCACATAGTACAACTTTACCTTGTGGCCAACTTCATTGAAGCCTGCAGAGAGGAATGGAATAAGAGGATGGCCATTTGCCCTTTATGCACTAAAAGGAGAACGTCCCTGAAGAGTCTGAAACTCACTTTTAGCTACCTCTGACCTAATGTACCCTCTCTATCATAAAATTCTCTGTCAGCCCCAGGTATGTGCATGTCTCCAAATGATTCTTCATGAGCTGTCCACGCACACTGAACTTTTTACCCCACACAGCCTTTCTAAAAAAATTTTTTGAGATGTTAGCATTCCAAGTAAAGAAATATATCCTGCCATTAGCAGTTGAAGATTTCAAACTGTGCCTACCACGGGCACTTGCCTGACTTTTGCTGTCTACAGCTACCTCAAGGGAGGCTGTAGCCAGGTGGGGGTTGGTCTCTTCTCCCAGACAATCAGTAATAGAACAAGGGGTCACAGTCTCAAGTTGTGGTGGGGGAGGTCTAGGCTGGATGTTACGAGGAAGTCGTTGCCAGAGAGAGTGATTGGCATTGGAATGGGCTGCCCAGGGAGGTGGTGGAATCACCATCCCTGGGGGTGTTCAAGCAAAGCCTGGATGGGGCACTTAGTGCCACGGTCTGGTTGATTGGCCAGGGCTGGGTGCTAGGTTGGACTGGATGCTCTTGGCGGTCTCTTCCAACCTGGTTGATTCTATGGTTCTATGATTCTATGGCTTTTGAAGACTACAACTTGGAAGGTTCAGTGAAACTTTCCCTATTTGCAGAACTTCAAAACAAGTTGCACTTTCCCACTTACAGGCTCAAAAACACAATAGAAAATTTACAGCCTAAATTGCTACTTTCCAAAGGTTCCATTTAATACTAATAATGTCATTCTAAAGCCTGTGCAACCCAGCTAAAGAAAAGCTATTGGCATCATGCCGCTGTGATCATAGTGAGATGTGTGCACATTTCCCCAAGTCCTTGTTTTGTTCTGTTTCCACAGTGCAATTTTTTTTCCCAGTCCACAATTCCTTATAACAAAAAGTATAATGATTTACTGTAGAAGTAATAAATTACACAGTAGAAAATGATGCTCTGCAGTCAGGTTAAAGAGTGAGTCTGACCATGTGCACCATCTCTGTGCCACAAATTGGAATGATGCAACTTGTAGTGGTAAGAGTTGGCTTTCTTGCTGGAAATTGACACAATCTGTTTAAATGGATTTAATTTATGATTATACAAAAGCTTAGGTTGCAGAGCTTCACAGTGTGTTTGTGATCTTAAGCTTTACCACAGTTTCTTGAAACTCTTTGCTTAATGTTTACCAAGAGCTTCTTCCCCTGCCACAAGTGAAACTAGGTTAGCTTTAATTTGAAACATGGACCAAAAGTAGTCACAGTATCACAGTATCACCAAGGTTGGAACAGACCTCACAGATCATCAAGTCCAACCCTTTACCACAGAGCTCAAGGCTAGACCATGGCACCAAGTGCCACGTCCAACCTTGTCTTGAACAGCCCCAGGGACGGCGACTCCACCACCTCCCTGGGCAGCCCATTCCAGTGTCCAATGACTCTCTCAGTGAAGAATCCATTTGTGCAGTTCTCGACACCCATTGCTTCTCACGAGCTGTAGGAACGGCTGCTAAATCAGCAGGCATGAGGCTCAATGGCTGCTTGAGGTGCTTTGTACAGCTGTGTATGAGAAATGGGCAGTTGGGGCACCTTCACTGAGTTGGGAAACTGAGTAGCAATATTCCTTGGAAATATTTGAATTCCTAGGGAAATAAAAAGGGATCTTATGGTTTTGTTGTTGTTTTTTTTTTTGCTTTGGTTGGTTAGTTGGGGTTTTTTAATTATGGAATGTAATTTTGCATCTAGGTGTTAGGAGGAAGTTCTTTACAGTGAGAGTGGTGACACACTGGCACAGGTTGCCCAGCAAGGTTGTGGCTGCTTCCTCCTTGGAGGTGTTTAAGGCCAGATTGGATGAGGCCTTGAGTAACCAGCTCTAGGGGAAGGTGTAAGGGGTTGGAGATGGGTGATCCTTGAGGTCCCTTCCAACCTAGACCGTTCTGTGATTCTATAATCTGTCTTTCAGAAGGCCAGTGGTACAAAATACTCTCCACTGATAGAAGGTAAAAGTCTTAGCTTATGAGGTAAGACAGCAACAAAGCTGACAGCCAGTTCCCAGACATAATGTGTACTTACACCTGCAATATGTCTTAAGGATGGGAACATTTACTTTGTGTAGTTGGCAGTGAAGTGGTTTAAAGAAAAACAATCAGCTTCAATTTATCCTTTTTGTAAGTTCTGCCTCGCTCTGAAGACTTTGCCCCCTTGCTCCTGTATTTTCATACTCGGACCCCTTTAGTCCCGCTCACTCTTCATCCTCAGGGGGCTGAAGGTCAAATGTCCCCATAGCAGTAAAAGAGACTGAGAAATGCATCACTGGATGCAAAACCCTTCAGAGGGAGTTAGAAAAGAGGGGGAAAAAAATAACGAGACAACCTTGCTGTGTGAAAAGAAATCTTGATCTAAGGAGTTAGTCTAATTCCAGTCATGGAGCTATCAGGTCACACCGCCCCTCCTAGGGACTATTGCCTGCATCTGCTGAGACACCAGAATGACCTGCTAGGCTTGGCAGTAGTGATTCCTCAAGGAAAAAGGAGGGCAGAGCTGCAGTTTCTCCTTGAAAGGCTCTTCAGTTGGCTGGCCTGTACATGTGAGCCATCTGCTTGCCCATGGCTGTGGTCTGCCCACCCAGGTACCTACTGCACAGCTGTGGAGCAAGGCAGAAGGGCGGGGAGGTGACCCCAGGTACAAGGTAGGTGTGAGGACAGCCGCAGGTAGCTAGCAAAGACAAAATCAAGCTTGGAGCTGTCTAGTAAGGGGTGAGGAGGAATTTGATTATTTTAATGTATCTAGAAATGGGTTTCCAGAGAGTGACTTGGATTTTAAAGACTGTAAGCTGTGAGGTGCTGAACTGGGCTGAGCTAAGGAAAGGCTGATGTTACTGAGAGACTCCCCTGCAGAGATTTCAGTGGTCCCTCTTTTTTAAGAAATAGAAGTCTGTTAATAATGCAAATAGATACATAAATATATCAAGCTACAAATGGGAATATTTATTTGATTTCTATTGCCAGATGTTTCAAAGGTTTGATTCTCTACTGATCTTTAAAGTCTGATCGTTTGATTCTCTGCTGATCTTTAAAGTCTGATCATTTTCTGATGTGGGATAAATTGTAAATATTCCTTAGAAGTAAAGGAAACACTTAATCATTTTGAGAACCCAGATTTTTATCACCTTGATAATGTGTTTGTGAGTAGGCATAACGTTCCAGAAGAAATAGTGCCCTGGTTTATGTTACATGCTGCTGTAGATGTTTATGTTGCTATTTAATTACTTGGCTGGGAAGATAATGAATCCTTGTGCATACACAATGTTTCTGTTGTAATCATTCGTAATTTGCATTAGAATAAGCTGGTAGAGAGGCAGGTAGGAAACCCTGGAAATATTTACACTTCCTTCAATTGAAAAGTTTTCAGCCAAGCAGAGTATTTACAGTTAATTAACAGCTTTAGTAACAGGATCAGTCAATAGCTCCAAAGAGATTGCAGAGGAAATATCTTCTTGAATCCAGCATGATGGACTGACTTCTATTTTCTCACTAGGCTTTTTTAAAACTAAATTGTTTCAAGAAAAATAATTTATGAAGGCTAATTAACAGGTCATAGACTCATAGAACAGTTTGGGTTGGAAGGGACCTCCAGAGGTCATCTAGTCCATCCGTGCTGCGGTGAGCCGATACATCCTGCGCTATGTCAAGTTGCTTAGAACTTTGTTGAGCCTGACCTTGATTATCTCCAGGAATGGGGCTTCAGCTACCTCCCTGGGCAAGCTGTTCCACCACCATCACAGACAGCATCGTTTACAGAGGGCTTCATCTATATTAACTGTATCTTTTGAACTGATCAAAAGAGCTTTCTTCTGATATTGAAGGTACTTCAGAGAATGCAGACTCTCCGAGACTGCCCAGGTTAAAGGTAACCTTTGTGTAATGTCAGCTTTGGGATAACTCACATGTAAAAGAGAAATCCAAAGGGTAAGATGGTGAATGAGGTTTCTATAATCCACCGTTAGGACTGTGTAGTGTGTTGAAAGTTGTTCAGTTTTCCCTGTTTTGTGCCTTTCGATGTTGTCATTTTCAGAGTTAATTCTGGAGGGACTAGGAACTGTTTTGTGCTTTGTCTAAATTAATCCTGAGATGACCGTGGAAAAAATGCATATCAGCTAATGTTCTCTGGGGTCTGCAAGAGACAAACGTCCACTTTGTATGTTCTTATATTTTTCAACAAGACTTCTAGCCATGAAAAAAAAAGTGATCAGTTAGACCAAACATGTTTTTTTTCTGAGGTGAAACAATCTTCAAGTTGTATCAGGGCTATGCTGGGGTGGGATTCTTTTAGAATAGAATAGAATCAATCAGGTTGGAAGAGACCTCCAAGATCATCCAGTCCAACCTATCAAAAAAAGGGGGGGACTTTAGCTTTATATACATTCTGTATGCTCATCTGGCTTTGCTGTGAGAGTCTGACTGCATTTAAGTTGTTTTCTGGCTTCTTGTGGTTTTGAAACTGGCTTCAAGATGTGGATGTGCCCAGTTTGTTGAGTATGACTACACAGCTTGGTATGTGCCATGCTTTAGGCAGGGAGACATCCAGATAGAGCTTTTCCTGTGGGTATAATCTCTTTCTATAACTTAGGGTAGACATATGGCTTGAATCATTGTTTTGTCAATTGGCATCACAAGTGCAGGGCTGCTGAAAGGTGGAAGACAGACATGTTTTCATAAATACAATATTTAAAGGCAAAGAGCAGCATTTTGGTGGAAAATGAGACTATTGCACAATGACATGCCTTCTCAATAAAATCAGTGGAGTATCTCTTCCATATCTCTTCCTATCTCTATAGGAATATAAGATAAAAAATTAAATGCTACCTCTAGGAAAATAAAATGTATTTACATTCAGTCTGGAACTTGAAAAGTTCTTATAAAAAATGGTGAGAAATATCAGTGCATATTTGTGATATTTGTTATCACCCATTTAGGTTAATTTATTCAGTTTAATTTAAATGTCTCCTTTTCCTTCTACGTTTTCTGGTTTCCATGGATCCTGATTATTTTCTTCTTTGTGAAGGAGAATGTCAGTGTAGTAAAGGGTCATCTACCTTTGCCTGTGCTTGTTAGTTGGAAGCTTTCTTGAAAATCTGCTAATAAAAGACCTGAAGATGCTGGAGTGAAGCTGATGCCTTTCTCCTGGTTGTGTGTTGTCATCTATTAGCCTTCTGGATATTCATCTTGATTGTACATGAGCCAAGTGTAGGATTGAATTTTTGTTAGTAGTGTATGTCTATCATCTAAGTGACAGGAGAGCTTTCTGTGGTTATTAATAATCCACTAGAGAATACTCTTCCAGAGGAGTTTATCGACCTCATTGCTGTCTACAACTACCTGAAGGGAGGTTGTAGCCAGGTGGGGTTTGATCTCTTCTCCCAGACAACCAGCAACAGAACAAGGGGACAGAGTCTCAAGTTGTGCCGAGGGAGGTATAGGCTGGATGTTAGGAGGAAGTTGTTGCCAGAGAGAGTGATTGGCATTGGAATGGGCTGCCCAGGGAGGTGGTGGAATCACTGTCCCTGGAGGTGTTGAAGAAGAGCCTGGATGAGGCACTTAGTGCCATGGTCTAGCTGACTGGATAGGGCTGGGTGCTAGGTTAGACTGGATGATTTTGGAGGTCTCTTCTAACCTGATTGATTCTATTCTATATTGCTGTAATTCAAAAGCATGAAATTAAAGACTTTTTCTGCTACAGGTGGGAAAAAAACATTATGAAATGCTGATGAAATATAGTATTTCAGTCATTCTCTGCTTCTGGATTGCATCTGTGCTTAGTAGTCTGCTGTTTGCATTTACTTATTATCAGCAGGGCATAATTACTCTACTGGCAAGGTTTATCTCAGGATCCTTCCAGACTTCCTCTCTAGAGTGGTTTGACATCCTCTATTGAACTAACAGGTGTAAATGAAGAAACAGTAGGCCACCATGAAAACTGTTTCATTTTTGATCAACCTCATTTATCCAAAGTAGTCACTGGACCAATGCTGAAGAGCAGACATCACTTCCATCTCACGGCTGCCTACGTGATGTGGGCACCCTATAGAGCTGGGCTCTTATGAAATGGAGAGGAGCAGCCAGGCGAGGGTGGTTAAGCCTACCCCATTTACAGACTAATTGTATTCTTTGTGGGATGCCTTGGATTCTTTCCAGATGGTTAAACCCACAGCTGGGTATTGTTGTAGAAATCTTCTCTATGCTTTCAGGAGAAATAAGAGTTATATTTTTTTTTCCTCTTAAAGTATATTCTCACCGCTGCTGGTACTGATGATCTCGAGATGCAGCACTGCTGATGCTGTAGTTTAACTGACTTCCTAAGTCAGAAACGTCTTAGCAGGCAGGCAGTGATGTGCCACATTCAGTGTCTGGTCTAAGGCCTCAGCTGTGTATATCACAGATTTCAGTATGTGCCAGTGACGAGATCCTTCTGTGGTTTTAAAAGATTTTGTAACATAGCAGTGAAACTTTTCAATGCTTTCTTCTTTCTAATGTTTCTCTATTACTTGTGTCCTACAGCGTTTAGACCTCTTTTTGTCTCTCATACTGGTATGCAATTGTCATAACAAATGAAAACTGCCTTGAGTTTCACATACTGATGGGTTTTACCCTAAAAATTACTCTTATTCTTAAGGCTGTCTGTTCTACAGGTGATTACATCTGAAAATATTTTCTCAGGCTAGCTGTTTTTTATCTCTTATCACTCTGATTACTGACACCTACTAGATCTTCCTTTTACCATTTTTAAATTATCTCTGTCATTTTAAAGTCTTCCTTCAAGCTCCTTGTAGTGAAAACAAAGCTAAGACTTTCCAAGCTTGACTGCAATCCATTGCATCTATACAAAAACTCATTCTCTCCATGTAAACTAAGTTTCAAGCTTGGTTTGACATCTCCCAACTTAGGAGTAAGAATGATCTTTTATTTTTTTCTACCAAGAAACTAGGTTATGGTTTGGAAATGACAGTAACTTAACTAGAAAAAGTTTACTTTGTATTAGTAAAGGAATAAGAGCTGCTGACAATCCAAGGTAGATTTTGTAGCTGAGCCTTAAGAAGCTGTCTGTCTAGATAGTATTACCCCAACAGGTTGTTGTCATTTGAGAACTACAGTCAGAGTCTTGAAAGTGATCCTAGTGTCTGGATTTGAAAGGGCCATGGGTAGGAGCTCAGAGTATTTAGTCATCTTGGTTAAAACAGAGTTGCCTGAGCGCAGAACTTGAACAAACGTTTAGGCACTGACAGTGCTGCCCAGGTGGAAAGTTGGGCATCTTCTGCCTGCTTCTTCAGCTTGAGTTGGAATTTGCTGAAGATGATTTTAAACTTTGCTTCAAATGTAAACATTTAGATCTTAATATGCATTTGTATTGAATAGAAAACTGAACGAGGCTCTTCTGGGCTTATATCCTATTCGCAGTGTCATCCTGGACTGATTCAGGAAGAGTGTGGCCAGCAGGACAAGGGAGGTTGTTCTACCCCTGTGCTCAGCACTGGTCAAGCCACACCTTGAGTCCTGTGTCCAGTTCTGGGCTCCTCAATTCAAGAGAGAGATTGAGATACTGGAAGGCATCCAGAGAAGGGTGACAAAGCTGGTGAAGGGCCTGGAGCACAGCCCTGTGAGGAAAGGCTGAGGGTGTGCAGCCTGGAAAAGAGAAGGCTCAGGGCAGACCTCATTGCTGTCTACAACTCCCTGAAGGAAGGCTGTAGCCAGGTGGGGTTGGTCTCTTCTGCCAGGCAATCAGCAACAGAATAAGGGGACAGAGTCTCAAGTTGTGCTGAGAGAGGTCTAGGCTGGATATTAGGAGGAGGTTGTTGGCAGGGAGAGTGATTGGCATTGGAATGGGCTGCCCAGGGAGGTGGTGGAGTCGCCGTCCCTGGAGGTGTTGAAGAAAAGCCTGGATGAGGCCCTTAGTGCCATGGTCTGGTTGATTGGGTAAGGCTGGGTGCTAGGTTGGCCTGGATGCTCTTGGAGGTCTCTTCCAACCTGGTTAATTCTATGATTCTATGAAATACCTAGATAAAGACAGCACATAACTGAGAGCATATCCATATGATCTTTTGCAAGAGCATCCACTCTACCACTGGCAAGTCTGTTTTATACTCATCAAAAGATAATGGTTTAGTATTTGTCTTTACCTATTTCGACAGAAAACACATTGAGCTTTTCATCACCTTTATGTATTGCTCCTGAGATGAAATTTCAGAAAAGAACCACAGACTGTATTGGTACCAGAGACCTTTGCACCACTATCAAAATCCGTGGTTCGTAGGTCTACCCTGAAACTGATCTGGCTGTAAACATTAGAGCTGCTTCACCAATACCCAAACAGCACAATTGAGCTGTAAATGGAGAGAAGTTGGAGGCAAAACCAGCACTTGGCACCTGCTGGAGCAGACAAACAATTCAGTTATTTGTTCCACTATGGAACAATATTTATCCACAATTTACTTAGGGATGCTTGGTTCCTTAGAGATTAATAGAGCTTCACTGTCAGCACCACAGTCCCTGTTTAAGACACTTTCTCACTCCAATCACCACTTTACTGGAAATGGATGGGCTGTTCATTTGATACAGATCACACTAACAAGGTGACAATAGCTGGCTTCTTTTTAGCATCCCTCAGAAATCCTGCTGTTCCACTCTTCTCCCTCCCTTCTTTTGTGTTGGGAAGCAGCAGTGTAGTGCAACCATTCTGTGTGAGCCATTTTTTATGCTTTTCTCCTTTTGAGCATTCACTGAATTCTGTTTCTGTGGCTAGCCTTGGATTATAGATGATAGAAGAAAGAAAGGTGGTCTTTGTCTCATCTAAAGGGGACATTATGCAGTGCATTGCCAGCTTCAAAAGGTGCTTCTTCCCTGGCATATGAGAGCAGCAGTTCCCATTTTTGTCATCTCTTAAGTCTGCTCTTAAAGGTGATTTACTTCATTGGGGATCTCCTGCGACGTAAAATTTGGAACTGCTCATAGATTCTTCTTTCCCTTTTACATGCAAAGAGGATCAAACAAAATAATACCTGCCTGGACAAAGCCGTCCTTTCCTCTGACATGCTGGCATGTTTCTGGATATAGATCCCCATGGATCTTTTTTGTGTCCTTCGAATGCCTACCCACAAGATTCTTGTAGCAAATCTGCATAGGCTCCTTCCCTGGGATGCTGCTGTGATACAAAGAAAAGATTTGTCTGCTAAGAAAAAACTTCTGTACATGTATTAATAGTAATAATTCAGCTACAGAACTGAGATGTCTCTAATATTCAGCCTGCCAGAGAGAGAAAGCATTTCTGAGCAGTTCTCTTTATTTCTTTGTACCTGCTGGGTGTTTTGGTTTTTTTTAGTATGTAGAAATTCCTGATTTTTAAAGCCAGAGCCAAAGCTTTTCATTGCATGGAGGCAAGAGAAAAATAATGCAAGTGTCATCTGGAGATGTACAGAAAATGATCAAGCCTTTTGGTTGGACTTGCTATTCCAGAATTAAGCTCTGTTAAGTAGGTAAGAAGTGAAGACTGGCAGGATTTAGGTAGATTGAGTTGTGTCCCCAAGGTTTTTATGGTCAGGCAGGTGGTGGGATTCAGTTCTATCTGTATTAAGCTCTCTGTCATTCTTCCTGAGTCAGTGGCAAAATTGCTCTGAAAAGAGAGAGTCATTTGAATGGGGGAGTTATATTGAGTAAAGCAGATTAATATTAAAATGCCTGCAATTCAATTTGCTTTCAGACTAATGTTTTCCCTGAGGATATTTTCAACTTTAAGGACAATAAAATCGTAAGCTTAGATTTGACAGCTTGAAAATTACATGGAAGGTAAGATGATTCCTTGTAGAGGAGTTTGTTTTTTCAACTAACAAATGAGACCAGTTTGCCTGCAGGTTGTTATCTAGATCTAGAAACTCAGGATTTCCCATTCCTTTTACTAGCAGTATTTTGGCTTTCTTAACTCGCTGGCATGAATTTGCCTCAACACCTGAAGGGAGACGAAATGGGGGCACAACTTGCTTGCAAAAATCCTGTTCACCGTCCAGCTTTTGACCATGGAATCTCAGATCCAGGCAGCTGCTCAAGAGGGTGACTGTGAAACAATGGCAGGTTCTGTTTCTGCTTTATTTCCGTATCTCACTCCTGCTCTCAATTCTTTGTGCTGCACTTAAAAAGGGAGACAGTAGGGAGGGATGGGTGAGTTCAGAGAATGAAATCTGTGTATGAATGACAGAACAGCAAAGTAAGATGGCAGTTGCCCCAGTGGGAGACACTTAACAGATACTGCTTCCAAGATCTTAGAGTGTTACTTGTCAACAAAATAATGACTCATTAATAAGTGAAGCATGGCTTGAAATGCCACTGATGAAAATTTTTGTACTGTAAGAGGACTCAGGAATTCCCAATTATCTTCCCAGATGCTCTGATGGTGCAGGTATTAGTAGAGTCTGTATGTAGGGGGGATGTGTTCTTGCTCCTACACCTAGGAGCAAGATGTATGCCTCCCCTTTTATGGGGAGGCATAGCAGAGGCAGTCGGTCAGATTTATGGTTACAGTACAAATCCAGTGAAGTCTCTGTATCTGGACTACCCTGTCTGATTTTTTTGGTAACCTTTTAGTAAGGAACACAATCATCTGTTTCCTCCTGCCACGAGAGTTTCTGTGCACTTCTTTTGTGTGCAAACCGTGTGTGCTGGACGGGTTCATACTATGGATGCCTCATCCTATGAAATGTGGAAAACAGTCTTAGTCTTTCAGTTTCCTTGGGTTTGTGAAACATGCCCACTTCAAAGCCCTTTCCTAATTCGCATCTCTTTCTTGTTTTGCATCTCTCTCTGCACACCAGTACAGCCTCAGATCAGACAGCTGACTTCTGACTTCATTGATTTAGCTACATTTATGGGTAAAGAAACTACCCAAAAGTTTTTACTCTTAGGGAGCAGAGAGAAACAGCTTTCTGCTTCAGCAACTGCTTATGCATATTTATTGAATAGATTCTTTGAGGATGTTATGATGAGCTTGCTTATCAGGGAAAAGGACTTGAAGTAGTCTCAGATCTCAATATCTGTGATTCCAATTAGGAATTTAATAAATGTTGAAACCTTTTTTGAAATCTTTCATTTATTCATAACGTAGCATGACAATAAACAGCTGATGACAGTGGAGAAATTCAACAGGAATCTACTGTCTGGATTCATTTCTGTCTTTTTTTTTTGTTAGCTTGCAGAGCTTGCATCTGTGACCATGACATGCTTAACTTCAGAGAACTCATTATTACTTCTATTGTGCTCTAGCAATTTTCATCCTTCACAGTCAGCGGTGGGCAAGTGGTTTAAAGAATTTCTGTGCTCAAGGGAAGGATAAACACTCTTTTATTGTTTCATGCCTGAATGGGATAGCCAGGTGGTCTAAACCAGGAAAATAAAGATAGATTAGAGATAGAGATTTACCAGCATTTTATTTTGCCTATTGTGGCCGTTTGAGCTAGATTTCTACCTCAGACATAAAAATATTCAGAACAGAGAAACTTAGAAGTAGAGACTCTGAGTAGAGAGGTGGATGTTCTAGGGATAGGCCATATAATAGCAACAATGGGGAAGTCAATATAATTTCATTGGATCATCAAGAGCTTTATGTCTGCAAGCATAGCTTGTACCTTCCCTTTGCTGCTTCTGCTGCACCCACTGCCGTCTTTCCCCCGCCGCTGTTTTGACTGCTGCTGCTTTTGCTGCTTCGCTGCCGCTTGACCCCTTCCTCATCTTCATTAAGATTATGATATTTCTGCAGTAGTTTATTCTCCTTATGTGGTTATATTGAAACTATAAGAAATACAATTTCATTTTTCCCTGACTTTGAAAAAAAACAACAAACCAACAACTCCATGTTGTAGTGAATTTATTCTACCAGGGGAGGAATCCACCCTAACCCGGGACACCTTTCTATGGAATGAGGAAATGACTTTGTTCTTAATCAGGATAAAATACGTGGCTGACTAACTGTGGGAATTTATGTTACCAAAAAGTTTTTGGCAGTGATTTTTAAGAAATTCACAGATTGCATTGAGTTGGAAAGGACCCTCAAAGGCCATCTTGTCCAACCCCCTTGCAGTCAGCAGAGGCCACTCCATCTAAGGCAAACCTCCCAGGTCAGCATCAAGTCCGAGCTTGAATGTCTTCAGGGATGAGGCCGCAACTACATCCCTTGGAAACCTGTGCCAGACTTTTACCCCTCACGTTGTAGAGAGTTTTCTCCTTAAATACAGACTTTAGTTTTCTGTCTGGACTTTTCAAACTAGATTAAGTGGATTCTTTCACTTTTCTGTATGTCTTTGCTAGCTTGTGTTACTGCCCAGGTTCAGCCTGCAATGTGGATGAAGGGAACTGGCTGCTGCAAGCCACCTTGTATTGAAGAGATAATTGATGGATATATTTATAGCTTGTCTTGGAGAAATAGCTATAGCATACCAGCTGGCACTGATACAGTGTGAAATGTATGACGTGTTTAATAGTGTTTCTGGTGTTCTGAATGAAAAGATACCTTCAGAAGTATCAAGTGAAGCGGCTTCTCTCTTTGAACACACTGTTCCATGTACTTGTGAGAGCAGGAGAGGAAATGGCTACCTTTTCATCATGTGTTTCCTACAGAATCACATCTGATAGAGTCTCCTGAAGACTTTGTATGCTCATGCAGCTGCCCTTCTTGGAGATTTCTCAGCCTTCTTGCAATACCTGAGAAGCTTCTCTGAGTGAGTTTCACAGTTTACTCAACTCCAAAGATCTCCTGTGTAGTATTAGTTGAAGGACTGGTACGAATGGGTATCAGATACTCTATGCATATGTGCTCTAGACTTGAAGTGTCCAGATCATCCAGTTGCTGGATGTGTTCAGTATATCCCAGACACACTGAATTTACCATACATGAACAAGAGGTCTTTGAAGGAGATGCAGGATAGACATAATCCAGCTGTTAGGCTGTCTTTGCATACAGTTCTGTTCGAAGAGAGATGGTTGTTGCTGTTCAAGTCAGCTAAATCAGTTTAAATAAGTGCATACCATCTCTAGTAATTGTCTCCTCAAAGTAATTGTTTTCTGGTTTTCAGTCTGTTTTGCCATAGGAAACAGGAAACATTATTTTTTTCTGCCCAATAGATGGGACTTGTTAGCGATCCAGGTTGTTACTGGAATTACAGATGTTGTTAGATGGACTTCAACTAGAAGTACTCTTGACCTGAAACTGGCAAAGCAACATCAAATTTTCCTCCTAGTTACAACAGATTTGTTGTCAGTGACAGAAATCGTCAGCTTTGGATGTGGCATATGAAGACTGGGACTAATAAGAGTGCAGATGGAACCACCGATCATGCTGCATTGTCCTTCTGCATTGTCCTGCCTTTCCAGGCTTATTAATTGGCAGTAATAAGTTTTTTATTTTTTATCTTGTGAGTTACTTCATGAATAGATCAGATTCCAGAGAGATGTAGACTTCTGCAGCTTTGAGGCACTCCATCCATTATAGAAGCCAAAAATATTACAGCGTTTGGCTTACTGCATATAAAAGCGATGCTCTCAGCATCATTAACAATGCATATCTGCATTCTGCTTTTCTCATTACAATGTTGTCTTCAGAATATAAGATCCAACACACTTAAAATCATAGAGTCAACCAGACTGGGAGAGACCTCCAAGATCATCCAGTTGAACCTAGCACTGAACCCTGTCTAGTCAACTAGACCATGGCACTAAGTGCCTCATCCAGGCTTTGCTTGAACACCTTCAGGGATGGCAACTCCACCACCTCCCTGGGCAGCCCATTCCAATGCCAATCACTCTCTCTGGCAACAATTTCTTCCAAACATCCAGCCTAGACCTCCCCTGACACAACTTGAGACTGTGTCCCCTTGTTCTGTTGCCTGGGAGAACAGGCAGCTCCCACCTGGCTACAGCCTTCCTTCAGGGAGTTGTAGACAGCAATGAGGTCTGCCCTGAGCCTCCTCTTCTCCAGGCTGCACACCCCCAGCTCCCTTAGCCTCTCCTCACAGGGCTGTGCTCCAGGCCCTTCACCAGCTTTGTTGCCCTTCTCTGGACACCTTCCCTTACCTCAACATCTCTCTTGAGTTGAGGAGCCCTGTACTGGACACAGCACTCAAGGTGTGGCCTGAGCAGTGCTGAGTACAGGGCAGAATAACCTCCCTTGTCCTGCTGGCCACACTGTTCCTGATCCAGGCCAGGATGCCATTGGCTCTTTTGCCCACCTGGGCACACTGCTGGCTCATCTTCAGCTACTCTCTACCAGCACCCTCAGGTCCCTTTCTTCCTGGCTGCTCTCAGCCACTCTGTCCCCAGCCTGGAGCGCTGCTTGGGGTTTTGTGGCCATCATTTAGGCAGTGATTATAGAGTGTTCCTCACTAGATTTCCACTACTCATTTTTACGGAGTAAATGTGTGATTTTTTCATGATCTTTTTCTCTGGATGCAAGTTTCCAGGAGAAAGCTCATGACTGGAAATAATCCAGGCCTGCTGGTTTTGAGGGTTATAGCTTTTCAGGGGAAATAATAATTAGATGTACCAGCATAATCATTTTATGGTTTTGATTTTGTTTCCCTTTGAGCACTTTTGCCTTTCTCAGGCTTTGTGAACTTTCTGTCTAAATCAGCAAACTGGAGAAATTTGATGGTGAATCTGTGTTGAGATTCCTATAGATGGAAACAAAAATCTGCAGTGTTGTCATTGCTAATGAAACAATGGTGATAAAGCAAATAATTTGTGCTTTGGGAATATCTAAAGAAGCAATATTTTCTGTCACAATACACATTTTTCCTTCAGTGGATTTTTTTGGTAGTGAATGATAGCTGGCTCCCACGTGAGACTTCTGCAGCTCCAGCAGTGGAAATCTTTTCTGAATCACAGTAAGAGTTACCCCTGCAGGAGTTCAACTCTGATCCATTCTGTCAGCACAAGGTGTGTGCTATGTGAAAGTCCTGTTGCAAGGATGAATTTCACTCTTCTGGGTAACATTTACCTCTTGCAGCTAGCAAAACTAGCTGCACTTGAATACCCTTGTACATCTGAGTCACGGCACAGAGTTGTTGATGGAAAGCTGCCAGTTTTATGAAGAGTAAGGACTTTGCTAAGTGTACATTTTATAACACCACTTAAGCAAAAGACAGGAAGCAGAGGCTTAATAAAATGGTTTGTCACTGCAAAAATAATTCCACAAGTATTTCCTACAGGATGAGCAGGACCTTCCAAATGCACTCAAGACTTCACTTTTTGTAGATCTCTCACCTTGCTTGTATGAATGAAGCAGGGATAATGTAATCATCACCTTTTCTAAATTGTCCAGGAGTCTTTCTTCAGTATTCTTCACTTTCTTGGTCTCTGTCAGAGCAGTGGGCAAGAACTGGACACAAATGGAACAAACAATTCAGTGCCCTGATATCCCCCAAAAAGGCAAACAGAGAACATAGTGAAGGCCTGATGTTAACACAAACAACTTTGCTTTCTTTAAAGAGGTTGTCAGTGTCAAATTGGAATGCTGTCTGTAATGTCAGTTGTAATAAATGGCCAAATTCAAGGACAGCAAATCACCTGCCTAGCAATTAAAGTGGAGCTTGGTTTTGTCCTGCTCACACACTCCTGGTTTTGCTTATAGGAAATGAAACTTTTGGCAGCCATAACGAACAGAGGATAAATATTCACAAACTGCTTTTCACGATGCTCTGTAGCTCCCTACTTCATTATTCCTTTTCAGTTTTCTGTATAAGAGCAACACTTGGGAATGTGACTGATTATAATTGTTTTTTAAATGGTTTTCTCTTCTGATGGAGATGAAAACAAAAAGATAAATCTGTATGCACAGCCCATATAGAGACTGTATTAGTTTGACACCAAATTGGTGTATCACGTAGTCATGTTGTGAGGGAATGTGCTGCTGGGTTTGTGTTTTGCTGCTGCTGATATAAAACATTTCAATTGAAAATTGATTTACCTGAAATGTACCTTTTTAGGAAGGTAATGTCCTAGAAGAGAGAGTTGGAATGAATTTTGAGAGATCATTGTGTCCAATCCTTCCCTAGAGCATGAGAACAGCTGTACTTGAACCATTCCTGGAATATTGTTATTTAATTACTCCTCTCACTAGAGGTGTTCTGGGTTTTCCTATAGAGTCCACAGCTTCCTCAGGCAGCTGATTTTCTCTAAACTGCTCGAGGGTTTCTGCTACAGGAAAAGTGGTTTTAGTCTGTAACCTTAATCTTTCTTACTCTGGCAATCCCAGGACAGCAGTTTCTTTGCATTCTCTCTTCTTCTTATGTGTGCTTTTGTGTGTGTATATTGAAAGTGCATTGCTGCCTTCTCTGTCTTCTCTGCTCTGGACTAAGATGCCTTATGCTCTCTTCTCTCAGGCAGCCAGCACCAGAACAAGAGGACACAGCCTGAAGCTGTGCCAGGGGAAATTTAGGCTTGAGGTGAGGAGGAAGTTCTTCACTGAGAGAGTCATTGGCTACTGGAATGGGCTGCCCAGGGAGGTGGTGGAGTCACCGTCCCTGGGGCTGTTGAAGGCAGGATTGGACGTGGCACTTGGTGCCATGGTGTAGCCTTGAGCTCTGTAGTAATGGGTTGGACTTGATGATCTGTGAGGTCTCTTCCAACCTTGGTGATATTGTGATAGTTTATAGACTGTGAGAATTTATTCTTTGGATGTATGATTATTCTTATTTTCTCCCCTAAACTGTTTCCATCTGCTCCATTTTTGTGTATTTGATTTCCTGTACCCCAAACTAGAAATCACAGGACTCTCTTCTAGTGTTTGAGCGGATTGGATGGAACAAATTCTCCTTTATTGTAGTTCTCTCAAGACATCCTGCACTGGCAATGTAAGGTAGGAAAACCTTACTTCAGCTGCTGACAAAGCCTTTTGTTTCTGACATGAAAATGAAAACTTTCCTGGTAACTTGTGCTGAAGACACTAAAATCACGCTTCAGTCTCTGGAGTAAAGGAGATCTGTACATAGTAACTAACATTGATGTCAATGATATTTCAGCTGTTGCAGGGTTCTGAAGGTTGCAGCAGCAAAGAGGGAGAAAAACAAAGCAACTGTTTGGTACAGCACAGTGGGAACAGCTGTTTTGGTGTAAGGTACATTGTGCTCTCAGTGTAATAGTCTGGCCAAGCCTACTGTTCACACATTCCCACAAATTAATAAGTGGAAAACTCTGAGAGATGTTTTTGAAGGTGAGATGGAAGGTAGTAGAAATATCATCAGCATTTGACCTTTCCTACTGTCTCTCTCAAGCAGTGCACCACTGTGTCCGTTCATTGCGATAGCGATACCTACGGCAATACAAAACGTTTCTTCTCCTTTCACTGCCTGGATAAGGTTGTGCACCCTCAGTAACTTCAGCACGTAAAATGCATCTCCCTTTGGCTTTACCTCGTGCTGTAATGTCTTCGTAGATTAATGGGTAAATCTACTCTGCTGTAAGGGCAGATGTTTCTGTTTCTCAAAGACAAATGATGTTGAGGACTATACAGCCGCAGTGAGACTTTCAGTAGCGTTCGAGTCCAGCATGACTTACGGAAAAAGGAGACCTCCCAACACGCAAAGTGTTATTAGGTCAGGCATGTTTAATCAGCACTGGGTGACAAGGGGAGGTCCTTCTCCAAAGCCCTTCCACGACTTCACCTTGTTCAGGTAGAATATTGATGCTACAAAATCATACCTATTCAGTACAGGGGTAGGGTTATTACAATTAGTTCTTGGAACAGGAGGAGTTATTGCAATTAGTTCCTGGAATTCATTTCCATAAGGTCCCACCTCACCTCTTCATGCATGCTCATTGCCACCTTGTGGTCATCTTTTGGGGTCTTTGGGAGGAAGGCTGATGTCTTCCTCAGTCTGACCTCTCTACCTTTCATCCACCTGGCATCAGTTATGGGTCACATTCCTGGCTGGAGTCTCCAATGTTCTCATCTCTGAATACAGTGTTCTTCTTCTCCATGAGAGTGTTTCAACATTCTCTCAAGGTTCACCCCCCACCTCCCCCTTTGTGTTTATCTGATGCTTTATATCAGTGCTCTCACAATTAATGATTTAACCTAGGTTTCTGCACTCCGTGTTCTCTATCCCTTTTCCCATATCAAGCATTAAAATGACGATTTTGAGTCTGTTGCTCTGATTTTTGGAATTTAGAAGCCCAGAGCACTAAAGCTGAACTGCAAAAAAATCCCCTCTGCTTGACATCTCCTGCTTGTTGGAAAATCTCCATTGCTTTTTGTATGTGGCATACATTCCAGAAGAGGCACACAAAATCAGAGTAATGCATGTTTTTCAGTTGTGGATCTTTTTTTCAATGGGTCTTAAAGCATTCAAAAGCTTGCTTCTGGGGAAGGAAAAGAAAATCATAAACAAAAAAAACCCAAACAAGAGACAAACAACCCCCTCTCCCCCAAAATAAACCCAAATAAACAACAAAAAACCATACCCAAAAGCCCCCAAACCCACCACAACTGTCAGCTTACGTTCTCTCTTTAGGTTTTGCAGAATATCTCATCTTCTGGGCACTTGTTTAGTGGTTTCTTGCACTTTGCCAAATTACTTTTCTTGCTACCCCACTGATTTTGATTGGATGCTGTGCAAACCCAGCAGCCTGCCAACTATGTGATCAGTGCTGTGTGGAGTTCTAGCTCTCTGAGGAAAGGACTGCCTTGATAGTGCATTAGAGAAGATGTGAAGAAACTGAAGCCAAGCATGTTGCATTTAATGAGTTTAATTTAGTAGTAAATTTGGTCCTGAGATAGACTTTATGACTTTAATAAATAGAAGTCAGTCAGTCTCCTGTGCTGGACCACTTAGTTCAGGAAGGACCTCAGGATCCTACCTGAATGAGTCCAGCACAGAGCCACAAAGATGCTGAAGGGAATGGAACATCTCCCTTGTGAGGAAATGCTGCAGGAGCTGGAACTCTTTAGCTTGGAGGAGAGGAGGTCGAGGGGTGGATCTCATTCATGTTCATAAAGATGTGAAGAGTGTCAGGAGGATGGATCCAGGCTCTGCTCAGTGATGTCCAATGATAGGACAAGGGTTAGTGCAAGCTGCAGCAGAGGTGGTTCCATGTGAACATAAGGAAAAATATTTTCACTGGCAGGGTATCAGAGCACTGAAACAGGCTGCTCAGAGAGGTTGTGAAGTCTCCTCTGGAGACATTCAACACAACTGGATGTGTTCCTTTGTGACCTCTTCTACATGATTCTTATTTGGCAGGAGGAGGACTTGATCCTTTGAAGTCCCTTCCAACCTCTAACATTCTGTGATTCTAAGAGAGGCATATGCAAGATTACAATAAAACTCTACCAACAACATTGTAGTGAAGCTGATTAAGGAGGATTGGACTTGATCTTTTGAGGTCCCTTCCAACCCCTAACATTCTGTGAGAGGCTCATGCAACATGGAAATTAAACTCTACCAACAAGATTGTAGTGAAGCTGATCCATCATTAGTGGCCATAAAAATGTAAAATACTGCTTTTATTTTGCATGTTCATTTGTGCTGCTTCGCAATTCCACAGTCTTAATTTCTGGTTATTTAATGGGGGGGGGGGAAGGGGGAGATCATTTTAAAGCATTTTGTTTTCAATATTGTTAAGTTCCATCATTAATGAGTCGAAATGAATGACATTTTTTCTTTTGAAAATCAGGACTTGTTATTTCTGCTAAAGCATTTTGGCGAGCGAGGCTTTTTTGATGGGTTGTAACAGATGCCCATTCAATTACTGTGTAAAGAGATGTCATTACTGTCAATTATGTAAGTGAAAACGTTAAGTTATATGTACTGTGATGTGCTTTATCTGGAGATAGATCTTGGGACTAATGAATTGTCGTTGTCCCAGTGAAGGACAAATGCAGGAATGTCAGTCCCTGTAAGATGTTCTCAGAAAGTGTTGGTGTAAGGAAAGCTGTGGGGATTTAGCACAGCGTAAAATGCCAATCTGTCTGTTGAAACCAGAGGCTTGGTGGTGGATCCTGAGTTTTGTGAGTCACTACAGAGGTTCCAATGAGGGTGTGAAAATAGAGAGACTGAACACCTTCTTTTTAACTGAGAATAACCTACTGAAAAGCGTGAAGCCCTTACTGCCTTTGAAGATAATGGCAATATTTTCACTGAAGTCATCAGAAATAAGATTCCACCTGTAAAACTATGAAGGGAAAAAGGCACAACTACTGAGAGTAAATAATTTTAGATCTCATTGATGCCTTTAACTTCCTGAAGGGACGCTGTGGAGAGGCTGCTGCTGGGCTCTGCTCACAGGTTATTGGAGACAGAACAAGGGGGAATGACCTCAAGGTGAGGCTGGGGAGGTTTAGATTGGATATCAGGAAAAAGTTTTTCATGGAGAGAGTGATCAGGGACTGGAATGAGCTGAGGTGGTGGAGTCATCCACCCTGGATGGATTTAAGGGTGGTTTGGATGTGGTACTTAGGGATATGGTTTAAGATCAATCTTGTAGAGTAGAGTTCTAGGTTGGGCTTGGTGATCCTAAGGGGCTTTGCCAACCTGGATGTTTCTGTGATTCTTGCATTTGTATAGAAATATAATTGAGGAAGGCCCTATAGTGCCCTTCCAGTACCTGAAGGGGGCTAAGAAAGCTGGGAAGAAACTTTTTACAAGGACTTGGAATGATAGCATGAGAGGGTATGGGCTGAATCATAGAATGGTTTAGGTTGGAAGGGACCTCAAAGATCATCCACTTCCAACCCCTTGCCATAGGCAGGGATACCTCCCACTAGAACGGGCTGCCCAAGGCCTCAGAAGCTTGAGAAGAGTATATTTAGACTGGATATTAGGAAGAAATTCTTTCTAGTGAGGGTTGGTGAGACACTGGAATGTATGTTTCACAGAAGTAGTGTATATTGCTTCCCTGGAGGTGTTCAAGGCCAAGTTGGATGGGGCCTTGAGCAACCTGGATTAGTGGAAGGTGCCCCTGCCCATGGCAGGCACTTGGTACTAGATGATCTCCAGAGTTCCTTTGAAGCCAAACCATTCTGTGAATCTCTGAATTCATAGAAAGATACATTTGAGAACAAATTAAATGGGGAAGGATTTAATTAGCAGTTTCCACTTGTAAGTTACCTGAGCTTTCTTCTGAGTATCTTCTACTTGACTGTAGATTTTATCTTTATTGTCTAACTTAATCTGAGTTCATAAAGTGGATAGAAAACTGTAAAATGTGGTCATGACCAAGATAGTATTTCAAAGCATTAAATAGCCTATAATGTATAAGGTGTGCCTACTTTGTTCCATATTCCTGCTAAATCTTACTCCTCTTGCAGATTTGAATGTATAAAGACAAATGCCTATCAGGATTGGACACTGCAATATAGAACTTTCAAACAGGCCTTGCTATAAAAGACAGAGCTACTTTATTTTTCATTCTGGATGCTGTGTTTTACACTGAACTTTAATATACAGCTTCTATTTATGAAACAATATTAGCACTGAGCTTAGGGTTTACTGCGCTGCGTCGTTATTTTCCCTTAGCCGGTGAAATTGGGCAGTGTTATTGGAGTTGTAGGTTTTCATTTGTGAAAACATCTTTCTTCATGTTGCTGATGCAAAGCTGTTGTTTTTGGGTTTGGTTTTTTTTTTAACAGGGTCACAGAAGTCAGCTTTTTCATAGGAACAACTTTTCATCCAGTCACTTGTGCAACAGTTGGCTGCGCAGTCGTTGCGTTGCGGTGGGGAAGCCTTACCCCACTCAGCTCCACAGCACAGAGTGTAAGGAACGATTATCTTCCACTCCAGGGTGACTGTGCCCGTGGTGTGTGAGGAAAAAGGGCAATGTACTTGTGTAAATTGATCAGATTGAACATTTGGAGGGGAAAGGGAATGATGATGTAGCATTTACATTATACAGTTGCTGAAGGCACTGAGCCATCCTCCATAATTGTAGCCATAATTCCAACTGCAGCAGTATGTTAAGTTTTATGGCATGTGTGATACCTTTAATGAAAAGGACAACTATCAGAAATATGGTTTTGAAGGAAGCTGTATGATGCATAGTGTAAAAAATGTTGTAATTCCTAAATACAATTTAAATGCTAGTTATGTTTTGTATTGAGTAAGGAAGAAGTAGCTAAGTTTCCTTTCTTACAGGCAACATGAAGATATCTACTCATCAAGAAAGCTGTATACACACATATGTTGTTACACAGTCCCATTGGGTTCTGCTGCCTGGCATAAAGTGGATCTGTCTGAGTGTTTTCCAGCTCACACTTGTTCCCTGTAAGCAGCTTGAGTAGTGTTAATGTTGTCCTGCAGGATGCAAGAGAAAAGGGATGGCTTTGCTGGGACACATGAGTGGTCTTCCCATCCTGTGCATTGGTGTGACCCTCTATCAATGCTCTTCAAACACCTTCTTTTGTCCCCTTGCTTTGAGCATCCTCTGTATAATTTTGAGAGTGTGGGAAGTAGGTGGTGCCCAACTTCATATTACCCTCTGAGTTGGGGCTGTGCTCCCACCCCACATTTGCTACTGAAACCCGGTTGAATTAATGGATTTTCATTAATAAAAAGAGAGGCTGAACCTCAGCCAGGTCCTGCTGTGCCTAATGGCCTTTGCTGATTCCCTTTTATCTACAGCAGGTGAAATTGAACAGATTACTGTTAATCTTAACTGAGCAATTTGACTGATAGCTGGTGGCCTTTTACTTCCCTTTAGGTGATTGTGAGATAACACTGGAACACTGAAATCAACAGTAAATTATCTGTTACCTGCTTCTGATATGCCTCAAAAAGCATTGCTCACTCTGACTGCAGTCAGTGCAACTATGTCCTGAGATACTTCTACACCTGCTTTGCATGCCTTTTGGCATTTGGATTTTGAAGCTAAATGTTACATGCAGATAGGAGTTTCTGTGTATTGATTTGGAATTTATTTAGTGAAGGAACAGCAGACAGAAAGTGGAAGATATTCTTCTGTAGCATATTAACTGACATTAGAGCTCTTCAGTTAACCCCACAGCAGAAACTGCAGCCACCTTTTAAGTAATGCATTTATGTTGTGCTCTATATTGACATTGTCTGTTCAGTTTTCTTTCCATAATTGGCTTCATTATCAAGAGAATCCTTAAGAAAGCTTTGTTTTGTACTAGCTTTTGCAAAATGCTTCTGATATAAAAGAGGCAATCTTTGACTTGGAGGAGACTCATACATGTTTGTAAAGATGTGAAGGGTGAGTGTTGGGAGGCCAGAACTAGGCTCTTGACAGTGTTGTCCAATGGGGGTATGTGGTGCAAGCTGGAGCATAGGAGGTTTCACATGATCATAAGTAAAAACTTTTTCACTGTGAGAATGACAGAGCCCAGAGAGATTGTGGAGTCTCCATCTCTGGAGGCATTGAAATCCCACCTGGATGTGTTCCTCTGTGACTTACTCTAGATGATGCTACTCTGTCAGGGAGGTTGGACTGGATGATCTTTCGAGGTCCCTTCCAACCCCTACCATTCTGTGATAAACTGTGATGCTTTGGCAGGAGAGTTGGGCTAGGTAATTTCTAGAAGTCCCTTCCAAGCCCTGCCATTCTGTGAGATTTAGTTCCATTTGTATCCCATTTCTGCCTTTATAGAGAGGTCCCTTCCAAGCCCTGCCATTCTGTGAGATTTAGTTCCATTTGTATCCCATTTCTGCCTTTATAGAGAGGTCCCTTCCAAGCCCTGCCATTCTGTGAGATTTAGTTCCATTTGTATCCCATTTCTGCCTTTATAGAGAGGTCCCTTCCAAGCCCTGCCATTCTGTGAGATTTAGTTCCATTTGTATCCCATTTCTGCCTTTATAGAGAGGTCCCTTCCAAGCCCTGCCATTCTGTGAGATTTAGTTCCATTTGTATCCCATTTCTGCCTTTATAGAGAGGTCCCTTCCAAGCCCTGCCATTCTGTGAGATTTAGTTCTGTTTGTATACCTTTTCTGCCTTTATAGAGACAGTTGAGAGACTCTGACTGGTCTCGAAGGACTTAATTTCAGCCTGGATTCGCAGGGTCAGGCAGTATTAGGTGCTTGCTGAATGTGACTGATACCAATTGCACTTGTCACCTGAGGATCAGGAAGAGGCAGTTAGACCTTGTACTACTTATTGCTGCAGAGAAGGAGCGTGGATCAGTTACATCCTGACAAGTTGAACATTTCAGCACTTCAAATCTTCTCTCTGGAATTCTAATTCTGCTTCAGCAGACTTGTGCTGACATGGCTTTGGGAAATTTGATAGGTAGAGGGAAAAAGGAGTGTCAGTGCTCTAATGGCTCTCTGAATTTGACTCTCCAACAGCACATGTTCCTGAGATGCATTGTTCCATATTTTAGAACAGCATCCCTGAAGGTTTCTACATGGAGGGCGTCAAGGGGGTAAGGCCTTACTTTATTCCTGATTTAACCAGTGAGGGCAATTTCTCCAGCCTGTTGCATTGGTTAAACCTTGGTCAGCTTTACTGTGTCGTTTGGCAGTGTGCTTGGTGAAGGACAGTTAGCTGCTGAGCATTTCCAGGTTTATTATGCATCCTTTTCATAAGAAGAGGAGTTTGGCAAAATGCCTGAATTCAAGTAAAGCTAATGAAAGCTGATTGCACATTTATTTAAGCAATGATGTCATGTTAAAAAAGAAATGGATCTCTGAGCAATGGTGTTCATCCTGGACAGAGCTCATCCATCAAATGAGCTGCTTATTGAGAAACATGTTCTTTTAATGACTTCACACAGCAGACTCTGCAGTGTATCACATCTTCCAGTCTTTCTTCCTTTTTCTGAAGCAGGACTTTCTGCTATTTCACAGGGCAGTTTTCAAACCTCTTCCCACTTAGATTTGTTCACTTTGGTTGCCTCTCTCTTCAGTGTGTAATATTTTTCAGTCCAAGCTTTTGAACATCTCTGTACTGTAATAAATGTCTAAAAATGTAATCTAAGAATGGGTGTTCTTAAACCTGTCATACACCACATTCAGTTTTTTTACATGACTTCCAGTCAATAAATAGCAGGAATTTGAGATTAGGAGGGATGCCTGCTGAAAGTGGAACAGTATTTATGGGCTATATGTTGTACTATGCAGCCTTGGAAATATGAAACTTTACTCCCTGAGCCTTTCCAGTAATTGCTGTTACAGTGTATGCCAGGATTCTACTTGACATTTCTTATCTGCAGGGGAGTTTGAACTAGATTATCTTTAATTAAGGTCCCTTCCAACCTAAGCCGTTCCTTGAATCAACGTGGACAATTCCTGATGCTTTAAATTCCAAAGACTTGTTGCTGTTCTACAAAGGTGATAGCTTTAAAACATGCACTGGTAACATTTTATCTTTTTATGGTAGCAAAATTGTCATTAAAATATTAGTATCAAGTGAATAAGTGTTATGGAATCTATTACTTATGGAACTTGGTTAATCCCAAAATATTTTTAGCATCATAATTTTTCTACTTATAGTGAGAAAACATTCAAGTTCAGTGTTAGTAGATATGAAAGCTTAGTTCAACAAGATAATTCAATGTGTTTCTAGCTTTAAATGTATTTCTCTGTGCTAGTTTCATAAAGCTGTTTCTTGGCAGAGAAAAAGGAATAAACTCCTTTTCTAAATCCTTGGATTACAGTGAACAGAAGGCAATAAAAAGTTGTCCTTTTATCTACTTCCTTATCTAATGTTGTAATGCCTTGAAACAATCCATTAGATATTATGTTGTGGTTAGAGTAATAGAAAGTAATACATCTTTACCTTCCAATGTTAGGTATTGATTTTGAGTCCTTATTTTGATCTCATCACATCTTTGTCCAGCTGTGATTCCATCAATTTATGTGGAATTTTCCCTGCTTTGGAAAGTACAGATCACTCTTTTGAAAGCCATTCTGGTCTGTTAGGCAACTTTGCAGTATGAACCCACATGTGAAACAGCAGAAGGGACAGAGTTATAAATCCTGTGTTGTCAGTTACAGTGAAGAACAGATGTCTGAAGTGGAAGATCACAGCTCAGGGAAGATACGTGGGGAAAATCCATATCTTGGTCTCATTCCTGCTTGCTTTACTCTAGGCAATGCATGAACTCTTGTCTGTATTTCCCCTAATCACAGAGTTACATGGCTAAAAAGTTACAGGAGTCCAGAGATGGGTATCAGAAAATGGGAGCAAAAGCTGCAGGCATGGCCTGGTTTTGCCTTCGTAGATCTGTTCAAAGTCCACGTATTTTGTGAATAACTACCCCATCTTCTGTTCGCTAGAGCCTGAATCCTAACTCTCTGTTAACAGCAGCAGAGGTTTCTTTACCTGGAAAGAGATCTCTGAATAGAAGTTATTTCTTTTCCTACTGTGTTTTGCACAGCCATGAAAACAGGAAGTGTAGGAAACTGTAGCGGAGCAGTCTTCTGGATGGAGCGGTGTGAGGTGTGCACAGGCAGTGAAGGAGATCTGAGAAGCCTGCAGCATAACGCAGTTTTGCATTGCTTATCACAAGGTTGGTGTCTTGAGAGTATACAGCCAATCAGTCTGGGGGCAGAGGAATTCTTAGAATCATAGAATGGTTTAGGTTGGAAGGGACCTCAAGGATCATCCAGCTCCAACCCCCTGCCATAGGCAGGGACACCTCCCACTAGAGCAGGCTGCTCAAGGCCTCATCCAGCCTGGCCTTAAACACCTCCAGGGAGGAAGCATCCACAACCTCCCTGGGCAACCTGTGCCAGTGTCTCACCACCCTCACTGTAAAGAACTTCCTCCTAACATCCAGTCGGAATCTCCCCTCTTCCAGCTTAAACCCATTCCCCCTCGACCTAACATTACCAGACCGTGTAAATAGTCCCTCCCCAGCCTTCCTGCAGGCTCCCTTCAGATACTGGAAAGCCACTATAAGGTCTCCTCGAAGAGCAGCTTTTCTCCTAGTGTCCAGCCTAAACCTGCCCTGGCGCAGCATGAGACTGTGTCCTCTTGTTCTGTCACTGGGTGCTTGGAAGGAGACCAACCCCACCTGGCTACAACCTTTCTTCAGGTAGTTGTAGACAGCAATGAGATCTGCCCTGAACCTCCTCTTCTCCAGACTGCACACCCCCAGCTCCCTCAACTTATCCTCACAGGGCTGTGCTCCAGGTCCCTCACCAGCCTGGGCCCCAGCTTCTCTGGCGGCATGTTCAAGCACTTCAGCATCTTTCTTGTATAGTTTCCAGCTCAGCTAAAGCTGCTTGATACCAGGGTTTCCTAGACTAACTTGGACTTAGACACGTTTATTAAGTGCCAAAAGAACATGTATTTTGGGGACTGTGGGCAGCAGAGTCCTTGACTTCAAGTTTAGAGAAGTCCTGCAAAGCCATCATTTCGCATTGTCCTGTCTATGTCTCAGATTGAACTTGTCCTCTGTTTACTCTCGGTATGTCCTTGTAGCTTACCCTGATGGCATTGCTGTCACTTGCACTGAAAGAGGCCACTCTTTTCCCTGGGCTATGTGGACGTCAACAGTTTCTAAAAATAGTCATGTATTTTGTTCTGCTGCATGATCTTAATTTAGCTGAGCTTCCTGCCTTAATCATTCTTTGGTGACAGGTTTGCCAAATCCCAGATCCTCGAGAATGCCATACAGCCCCACAACACCCACATTCTTTTCCTGCATCAGTGTGTTGTGCTAACAGTGACTTAATGGGCTTTAACCCAGTCTGTCACTGGACTTCTGTTCAGAGCTTGCTGTCTTTGCATAGCTCTCTCTCACTTGAATATTGCTAAGATGATAGAGTGCTTTAAACAGTTGCGATTCAGGTGGTACTCGAAGCTGTCCTCCAGTAATTTGTGTTGTTCCAAGCCATGAACATAGTCTTTGTCATCTTGTGAAATTTGAACTACCACAGAGCCATAGAACTGTTGAGGTTGGAAGAGACCTTTAAGATCATTAAGTCCAACCCCTCTCCTGGAACTTGTAATCCCACCACTAGTGCTAAACCATGTCTCAGGGCACGCCACTTCCATGTGTCTTTTGACCATCTCTGGGGACAGTGACTTGCACTTCCTTGGACAACCTGTTCCAGTGCTTGATAAGCCTTTCTGTGAAGGGCTATTGCTTGGAGAGACTCTCCCAGCACTGTTGGCCAGCCCTCTCTGTGCTCCCCACCTCCTCCCACAGATGGTCAATGGCAGCACTTGGCTTCCTCTCACAGGTTTTCCCCAATCCAAACCATTGTTTCTGTGATTCTCTGCTAAGTTCTTAATGCCAAATCTCTTCGACCAAACTACAATAGTCCAGAACAATTTCCCACAGCTGTTATCTGTAGCCAGGTGCTTTAGATGAAGCTGGGGGTGGTGGTAGTGTCCAGTTACAGCAGAGGTTTTCCAGTGTATTAGCCCCTTTTATGCTGTCTTTGTACTTTGGTTACTGACTTTGTAAAATGATTATTGTGAGGCTGTTGTCATACTTAGAGGAGCAATGCCTCGCTTCTACAGCTCAGCTCCCCAGGGCTAGAGCTTTCACTTGTCTTATGCAACTACCTCCAATGTCAGAAGCTAGTTTGATGATAATAAGCAAAGTAGGAGTTGCAAACTCACTAAAAAGTGGCAGTTGCAGCTGGTACATGAACTCAGAATGGCAGCTAGAAAGCTTCCCAACCACCTGTGAGACTACCAGAAGACATCTCATTATGGGTCACTTTTTGCATAAACTTCTTCTTTAAAAGTGGCTTCCAGTGCAGAATTTAGATTGTGATTGGCAACTGAGACCTGAGTCGTAGTGTTCACTCAGAAAGATGGTGGCTTAAATTTGCATGCCTGTGCTTGGGTCAAATGTTACCTAACTTACCTGATTTTAAATGGAAGTTATGAAAACAAATGGGACTTCAGTTAAAAAAAAATCCACTGATGCCTGCAAAACTCCTAAGTACAGTAGGTGTGCATCTATACTGGTACACTAAACAGTACCAAAGGACTTCTGCACTTCAGACAGAGTCACTGAAGCAAAGCAGGAGTTTTGCTCTTCCTTTTTACTTTCCAAGACAGTCAGTCAAGAGAGTAGGAGAGAGGCCAGAATTTGAGTCACAATTCCTTTATTCATTTTGAAATCTATTTCAGGGTATAGAAATGTTATAGTTTAAAGACTCTGTCCCCTTACCCTGTGGGGATAGGGAACTAGAGGGAGGTGTGGGGTTTGTTTTCAGCACACTTTTTTCCCCCCAAGGTAATGGAAGTAGAAAAGAGAATTCCAGCCACAAAGTGTGTGATAATAAATGTAACGCAGTGCCAGTCTGAGAAAATAGATGAAAGAGGGGAAAAAAGGCGAAAAAGGGGAGAAAAATATGTGGTATGAGAGAAGAAAATGTTGATAAGAGGAGTAGGGAAAGAAAAAGATGGAGAGGAAAGAGGGAAATGTGGGATTTTCTTAAATCATTTGCATTTCCCCTTGACACATTGCTTTCCTAAACTGTTCTCATATCAAAGTCAGACATAGAAAATCTTATGCACTAAGATAAACTCCAGGGGTTTGTTTCATTAATAATGTTCCATGTCTTAGCTATGACTGGTAAGCTGAAGGGAAAGTGTTTTAGGTGTATGGAAGAACCTAATTTCTCTACTGTTGAGTGTTTCCCCCTTCAAACCTCAGCAGACTGGGGAAGCAAAAGATTAAACTTGAAGAAAGAAGTAATATAAACTTTACTGCTTATAGTCAGCTTATCCTTGAGAAGAGAGGGTCAGAGATGCATTAGAGAAGCTTCCTTTAAATCTTCAGCCACCTGGTGATGGTTGTGCTGTGTTATTTTCTTTTGGAGCAAGACCAATGGCACTTTATTCTTCTATAGAAAATATTGCTAGTCATCTTTGTTGCGTTGTGTTGAGGTTGGTCTTATATCCTAGGAAGTTTGTAATGAAAAGTTTCAATCTAAGCAATTAAATTGTCAAAATTAAAAGCAAAGGGTTGGGATGTGAAAGGGGATTGTAGAAGGATTTGCTCTTGTTAGTCCCAGCCATATTATTGGAGGACATCATGAGTAGGTCCAAGATTTTACAGACAAAGAAAAAAATTTATTCCAGCTTCCCCTTTTTGTCATCCTGACTCTCAGTGAGAGCTCAAGAACACATCAAGTAAAATCTAAAGCAAGCAGCAGTGAATTGGGTAGAAAATGAGATAACCAAAATGACTAATTCTCATGGGGTGACTGATGTAGGGGTGACACCTAGAGCTGTCCAGCACAGGTATTGCTGTGTGGCAGCTCAGCATTCCTGGACCAGCAGGTTTTACCAGTAGCCAAGGTGTGCCTAAGTAGCCAAGGTGTGCCTAAGTAGCCAAGGCATGCCTAAATCCACCTCAGTTTTTATAAGTGGCCCAGGCTGTAACTGGTGTTTCTTTGGAGCTTCCTCCTGTACCCCTGTGGCAGGATTAACAACCTGCAGGAGCAGGCTGTATGGACAGCTGGGATGACCATTTCATCATTCCAACCCAGTCCTGTACAGAATGGTTTCCAGTAAAAGCTGCTTCTCTGAGGGGTGTTTTCTGATTAGCTCTAAGTGTTTTTCACTGGCTACTTAACTTTGTTTATTTTAATGTTGCAGCACTTGAAGTGCTGTGTTTTCCTATGTGGCATATTTTGCATATCTCAAGTTCTCTTTTTATACGTTTTGACAATGTACTACTGCAGGAATGGTTTGACAATAAATAAACCTGACTTGATGATATTACAACAGCACTGCTACAAGTTCCTGCTTTCTGGATTCCAGAGGAGTTAAAGAGGCTTTTGCTGCAATCATTTAAAAACTGAAGTAGAAGATCTAATTATGTTGATTAATTTTGAGCCGAGTTATTGGTGTTCGTTTTCTGTAAATACTGCATTCCTCTTTCCAGAAGTAACTGCTCTGAAAAAAGAGAAATCAGAGAATGGCCTAGGCTGGAAGGGACTTCAAAGATCATCTACTCCAGTTCCCCTGCCATGAGCAGGGACGCCTCTCATCTAGACTTAGTTGCCCAAGGCATCATCCAGTCTGACCTTAAACACCTCCAAGGAGTGGGTATCCACAGCCTCCCTGGGCAACCTCTTCCAGAGTCTCATCACTCTCATAATGAAGAACCTTTTCCTAACATCATGTCTAAACCTAATTTCCCCCAACTTCAAACCATTCCCCTTTGTCCTATTGCTAGATGCCCTTACAAAAAGTGCCTCTCCAGCTTTCCTGTAGCCTCCCTTCAGGTACTGGAAGGCAGTTATCACTCCAGAGCCTGCTCTTCTCCAGGCTGAACAAGTCCAGCTCCCTCAGCCTGTCCTCACAGCAGAGGTATTCTTGATTGTCCTCGAGACCTTCCTCTAGACCCTCTCCAGCAGTTCCACGTCCTCCTTGTGATGGGGGTACCAGAGCTGGATGCAGTACTGCAGGTGGGGCCTTAAAGGAGCATGTATCTAATACAAGGTTAGCAGCTTGAGTTCCCTACAACAATTTCACTAATCATATTCCACTGCTCCATTATTACTCATGCTCTGTATGTTTGTTTAGCCTGAGCAGACATAAAACTCAAGAGTGTTTTGTATGCTTGTTTTAATTCTGTGCTCATCCTGATACTCTGCACTTCTCTATTCGGTCATCAGTCCAGCTTGTTTTACTCACATAAGAAAACTTTAGGAGCTTTTATGATTATTTAAGTGTGTACAAAAGCAGTTATTACTGTGCAGTTCTGAAGTCTAGTTTCACAGGGCTAAATATATGTTTAATGTTGAGTAAGTGTCCTAACTCGAGAGTAAGTCAAGGAAAAAAGCCATTAAGCTATGACCCTATCAGTAAGTGTTATTTTACCTGCTTGTTAATTTGGGCAAGCGTGTTCAGTTTGAAGAGATAGAAGCATTTCTGTGTTTAATTTCTAATGTCTTTGGAAATTGCTTGGCTATTAAAGTGTCCTGAGCATTTCCAGCCATTCATTTATTTCCTGGCTTGCTCTAGGAAATTGATAGAATGCCTTTTTTTTTTTAACTGAAATGAAATCAAAGTAGGATATGAAAACTCTCACTCTAAACCATTAGCATTGGGCATAAAGCCAGAGACATGAAATTTATATGTGACTGTGAAACAATTGCATTGGCAGAGGAATGCCAGTACCTTTTAATAAGGAAACTCTGTCTTGAGAGATAATGGAAAGAAAAACCAGACTGCAGTGCCAGATAGAGAACTTCTGGTTGTCTTTGATACAAGGCAATGTTATTTATGCAGAACTGAGAAGCTAAGTCATAACAGAGTTCATGCAGCCTCCAGAGCAGTTAAGAATTTAAGGAGGCATTTAGTGCTCGCTTGGACCCTGACACTTGCACTACCTCTATGAAATTCAATACCTAATCATACTGACACACAGCTAGTGAATATTCAAAAGGTCACTTTGGAGAAGCGAAAGATGGGAGACAAGATGTAATTATTTTTAGTTGTATGTTTTTCTGCCAACATTCCAGGCTTTGACCCAAAGTCAAACTTTGCTGTTCCCATTTGCCGTTGAACATTTCACACAAAGACGTGCAGTGGTAGCCCACTGGCATTTGACCTCCCCATTTTACTCTCCTGTAATATTGCTTTCTCCCTTGGAAGAGTTGCATGTTACATTGTTCTTTTTTTATTTTGCTGTTTTCATCAGTTTTCTTCTACCAAGCCAGAACAGACTGGGTTGTTCATTCAGTCATTTTGTGGGTGTTTGGTCTGTGGGGGGACCAGATAATGTTAAGTGCAAACAGGGATGGGTAAACAAACAGGGGCCCAGACTATATGCATTCAGTTCATACTGCCTTGTGGCTCACTGATTCCTAAAAAAACCCAACTTTGGTTTGTGCAGTGAATCCTGATTAAAAATGCTTGCAATTGAAATTCTGAGTTATGACTGGCAGGTAAATATCATTCTTGTTTTAACCAAAGTAAAATGAATTAAACATTAAAAAGCCTTGTTAGCTCCTAATTGCCAGCTTCAATTCTTTTGAAGCATGAGCTTTGCTAAGTGCTGGTGCTTAAAAAGCTTTGTCAGGTGATTATTTTCCTCAGTGCTGAAGAAGAGCACAGCTTTGAGTTCAAAGTTCCTTCTAATCATTGACCTATCAGGTAAATTGAAGTACGTACAGTTTAGGGATCTCCAGCTTTATAGGCATCTTTCAATTCCAGTTCATTTAAGCTGTAGTTCTGTGCAAAGGATGTATAGATCCCATTCATATATTGAACTCACCTAGGGAATCATAGAATCAACCAGGTTGGAAGAGACTTCCAAGATCATCCAGTCCAACCTAGCACCCAGCCCTAGCCAGTCATCTAGACCATGGCACTACGTGCCCCATCCAGGCTTTGCTTGAACACCTGCAGGGACGGCGACTCCACCACCTCCCTGGGCAGCCCATTCCAATGCCAATCACTCTCTCTGTGAAGAACTTCCTCCTAACATCCAGCCTATACTTCCCCCACCACAACTTTAGACTGTGTCCCCTTATTCTGTTGCTGGCTGCCTGGCAGAAGAGACCAACCCCACCTGGCTACAGCCTCCCTTCAGGTAGTTGTAGACAGCAAGGAGGTTCCCCACTGAGCCTCCTCATCTCCAGGGAGGTGTGTAGCTGTTTGGATCTAGATCAAATCTCTTCCCAGCTCATTGAGAACTTTCTCAGTAGATGATTCAGTATAGTGCAGTGGTAAATCATTAAAAGTCACCCTGTTAACTGAACATTAAGTAACTTGGTGTTCAAACAAAGTATACTTGGAATGTGATGGAAAACAGTAACTGAATTAAATTGTATTAGTTTCTGGTTACTAAACTAACTGCTCCTTTGATTCACTTGTGGGTTCTGCATGCCTCTGCCCACTCTTCCCATGCTAAACACCTTGTGGCAAGCTGTGTGGAATCAATATGCCCTCATGGAATTTGCACTTAAAGTGATGCTGCTTCCTTTCTCCCAAAATATTCTGCTTTCCCTTTAAAGCACAAAGGACCAGCTGTGCTGCATATAAGGGTAATTTCAAACCCTTCCTTCCCTGTTTGCAGTAGAGAGGTAGTTGTGGCAGGATTTCTAATTATTGCTTAAAGGAAAAAAAAAGGCCTTGCAGAGTTGCTAATCTCTGTTTCATTTCCTAACTTACACCAAAGTTGAAGATACGAATTTGTTCAGGTGTCTTTTATGCTCTTCATTTTGGACATGTTAAGAATGGAGGCAGAAGGACTTGGTAAGGCAAACTTGAAGTTTGGGCATGGTGGTGTTGGGTCAATGGTTGAACTTGATCTTAAAGGTCTTTTCCAACCATGCTTATTTCTGTGATTTTCAGTTGTGAACTCCTGTCATAGTTAACTGCAGATCTGGTGTTTGTGCCTTTGGAACATGGTTTTGGTCTGTTTCCCAGTTAGGAATTCAGACAATTCTCAGACAGTGAGAATTCCTCCTAACTTCTTTCCAGCAGCATACAAGCTGCAGTGATATCATCTGTTAATTTAAATCATGTTTGATCATACAGCCTTTCTCCACGAATTTATTTGTGCATACTACTCTATGTTCTTATTTTGCACCAGTAACCTTGAAAATGAAGTGTTTCCTGCTATTGCTTCAGCTGTGTTTTATTTGGCTTGTGGCATTCTCAGCACTTCACAAAGTGTCTCCTATTACTGTTGTGCGCACGTGAAATTTCCTTTTGGTTTGCTCTGGTTGTATTAAGCATATTGGAGTGTTTGTGATGGAAGTACTTTGAAATTGCATCTCTTATACCACTGGAATATGGCCTGATTTATTATAAGAAGATCACAGCATAGCTCAAGTGCTCAGTGCGTTATCCCAAATGAAGCTTTGTCTCTAAGGGATGCCATAGCCTTCAACTCTGCTGTTATATTTTAGCCATTGATTTCCCTTTAGAACACAAATGCCACAATAATACTGCTCGGTAAACGTTGCTTCACTATTGAATAACTGCTTGTTCTGTCAAGGGGGTGTCAAATTTTGTTCCCAACCTGCCTGTCATGTGTTACTTCCTTCATATCTATCAGGAGAGATGAGCTAAATGAGTTTGGTAACTCAGTGGTGGAGAAAGCACAGATTGCAAATCAACACAAAAGGGAGGAGAGTAACTTTTCAAAGCTTGCTTGTTTGCATATCTTTGATTGAAGCAGTTCCCAGCACATCCAGAGGAAGCCTCGCTGCTGTTGGAACCGTTCTGAGTAATGCATGCTGCTCATGCTGCCCTTCTGCTTGCACATCCTGCTCTGTCCTAGCACTGCTGTTTCCTCTGCACATCCTCCTGTCAAAGACACAGGCAGCTCCTTCCTCATCTTCTGGGGTGCAGTTTGTCTCAAAACAACCTAACAGTAGGGAGGGACAAATAAAAATCAAATACTGAGGCTGAAGATGGCTGTGGGCTGGCAACCAGCTGTCTAGATGAGGCTGAAGGAAGCTCCTAAGAGAGCTGGAAAGGCTCTTGGCTGGAAAGTGTCTGTGATCTGGAGTTAAGGGGTTGCAGAGTTTAGCCAGAGGCTGATAAAGGATATCTGTCAGCAGTGGGCTTCACAGATTATCCTTTTATTATCTTTAAAATTGCTTGGTTTTGTATTTCCTGCCTTTTTTTTTCATCTATTACAGGAGCAGGTAGTTACAAGTAATTGGGGCATTTCACCTGCATTAAGATGATAAAATTTCTGTATGATGCATGAGATGTATTCTTGTAATTCAATCATCCTGTTTGTTCAGGGTGTACATGCTGGAAACAGTGGCATGGAGCTGATTTATGAGGTGCTGCACTTTTGTAATCAGGCCTTCTATGTGCTGTTTATAAAATATCAAGTGTTATAGAACTGCTGATAGAAAAAGAACACTGATAATGGGCTGAAATTTGCGGTGTGCAGCTGCAGACAAGAATCGGTAGGAAAGAGAAGATACAGAAGCAGTGGCAGCTGTATTGCAAAGATAACTGAGTGATTTCAATGAGTGTACCTGTTTCTTAGGCACCCAACCAGTACAGTTTTGGGTTGAGAATGATGTAGTTCCAAGCTTGCATTTCAGACAATGTTTTTAGCAATTGAAATCTTTTGGCACAGAGCATGAAAAGTCACATCTAGACAGCTTTTCTAGGGGAAACTGTAACCTTTCTTTGGGAACCAGGGAAGTTATTTTAGTGGGAGATGGATATGAAGAGAGTGCTTGTTGTATATTCTGTTTTGCCTATGTAAAATTAAGCATATGAGGATGGAAAAAAGAAGTATCAGCAAAGTGATTGGCAGGTAGATTCCTCAACAGTCAATATTTGTAGGTAACAAAAGGCAACAAAGCTGGTGAAGTGTCAGGAGAACAAGTCTTATGAGGAGCAATTGAGGGAACTGGGGTCCTGTAAGGAGATTGAGGAGAGACCTTGTTGCTCTCTGCAACTCCCTAAAAGGAGGTTGTAGTGTGGTGGATGTTGGTTTCTTCTTTCAAGTAAGTGGTAGGAAATGGCCTCAAGTTGTACCAAGGGAGGTTTAGATATTAGGAAAAACTTCTTTCCTGAAAGAGTGGTCATCACTGGAACAGGATGGCTAGGGAAATGCTGGAGTCCCCCTCCTTGGGGGTGCTTGTACACTCACCACCAAGAGCTCGGGTGATGCCTGTGAAAGGTGGTAACCAAAGATGTTCTCCTACTTCGCTGCAGCCACCACCATCCCTGCTACCCAGGCATGGCTCAGGGCACTGGGCTGGGATGTTTTAATTTACTTACCTGGGAAGAGTTTGTAACAATCATAGGGAAACATTTAATTCACGATGACTATCCCAGCAGAGAGAAGAGTCTTCAAGATTGCAACAGAGACCTTGTTTCTTATGAGCCCTTGCAGAGCAGAGGAAGCTCTTTATTGGGTCTTGGTGCGCTAGTGAGGTTGCTAAGGAAGGAATGATGATGGGTCTGTGTTTAATTCCTGCATTGTGACCAAGGCAACCTAGACTTGCTCCACTAGAAATTCATCTAGAGCACAAGCTGTGAACCAAGCGGAGCTCAGGAAATAGAGAACATTAACCTCATACATGTCCATGGGCTTGAGTTTAATAAAACTGCATCCAGAGCAGCAAAACAAATTAAGAGACTTAATTAAGTGACTAAGAGGTTTTATTATTTTTGAGATGTGCTTTTTTTTTTTTTTCCTATGTCAGGTACAGTTTTTGGATTGTAATTTCAATTTGGGCAAGTGGGGAAAATTCTGTGTTGGGAGCTTTGAGTGCTGTCTATACAAACGATTGTAAACAGATAATTAATACAGAATAACAATGAAACGCTTGGTGGAGAGGATTTTGGTACAGGTTTAATTTCTCCAGGCAGTCAATGAAATGACTGTTTTGCTCAGGAAATGTTTCCTGGAAAAGTTCTATTGCAGAACCAGCAGCAGAACACTGTTATTATCCTCTGATAACAGCCTGTTCCAGTGGCTTTATCTCATAAATAAATGAATGCATAAGTGTGCACTGGCATGAATACACTTTACTAAAGGCCAGGCAAAGTAATAATCACAGGATTTGGTGTGACATTTTGCCAGCACTCACACATCTCCCTGGCTTTTCTAACATTTGTTTTTCAACTCATAAATATCCCTGCAAAGTGGGCACACTGTTAAATGACACTGGCTTCTTTGCAGAGATTAGGTATGGTAAAAACATGTGAGACAATAGGTATTGATGTATAAAGGGCTTTAATTAGAGGAGAAAAAAAAACCCCAAGTCTTTTAGAAGAGAAAGTGTATTCTGAAGAGCAATACTTAATTGTGTCTATTTCTGTTATTCTGCAGTATAGTGGAAAAAAGTCACAAAAAGAAACATTTACATTTTCAATAAGCAACGTAAGTTTGAATGCCCTGTGGGAAGGGAGGAGGTTGTGGGAACATAAGCATTGCTTTTGTCATAGTCAATGTAATCAGGTTTTGTACTTCAGAAGAACCAGGAGCAATTTCTAACACCTTACAATTGCTAATCCTGTTGTGGCTTTGATAATTTCTCTTTTTAAGCAATGACTGTAACTGGACCTAACAGAGAAGTGCAATTGCTCATCTCAGACAGATAGCTTTTATGGTTTTTGATACCTTTTTCATTCTAATGAAATCTTTCTCTCCCATTTTAGACAACTATCACTTGCTGTGTCATAGCACATGGATTTCAGGACCACCTGTGAAGAGGTAGGATCAGATACTTTTTTTCTTTTCAAACAATAGTAGATAAAAATTGGTGACCTTTTAGTCCTTTTTATATGCAAAATTGGTTTTTTTTGACACTTTTTTTCCTGAAATGGGATGAATTATGTACTCTAATACAAGTTATTCAACAGATCACTTTATAGCAGCAGACAGACTTTGTAGTAGAAGATGAAAGAATTTGCCTAGGTGCATTAATCTGTAGCCCTGGCCTCTATCCCTTCCAATTTGCCTCTTTAGGCACAATGTAGGTGCAGGCAGCTGTGTTTTCTGTGAGCTTTGCTCTTAGTGAAGTGTTTATATATGAAAGCCTGTACATGAAGGAAAACATCAATGGAGTCAGAAACCTGACTGACACCATTCTGTAAAATGAAGGGTGAAATGCAGAAGTGAGGGGAAAAGGTGGGTGGGGAAACCAGGGAAGCTGTGAAGATGAGCAAGATAAAAAACAATTCCATTCTGATTTGATGAGGTAAGGGAGTTATTTTTTTGGTCAAAATAGGTATAGTTTCATAATGTCAGTGGAGAGTACTTCAGTCCCCTTTGACCAGGGGTGGCCCTGCAGAGGGACCTGGACAGGCTGGATGGGTGGGCAGAGGCCAATGGGATGAAATTTAACAAGGCCAAGTGCAGGGTTCTGCACTTTGGCCACAACAACCCCAAGCAACGCTACAGGCTGGGGACAGAGTGGCTGAGAGCAGCCAGGAGGAAAAGGACCTGGGGGTACTGATGGATAGTAGGCTGAAGATGAGCCAGCAGTGTGCCCAGGTGGGCAGAAGAGCCAATGACATCCTGGCCTGCATCAGGAACAGTGTGGCCAGCAGGACGAGGGAGGTTATTCTGCCCCTGTACTCAACACTGGTCAGGCCACACCTTGAGTACTGTGTCCAGTTCTGGGCTCCTCAATTCAAGAGAGATGTTGAGGTGCTGGAAGGTGTCCAGAGAAGGGCGACAAAGCTGGGGAGGGGCCTGGAACACAAACCCTATGAGGAGAGGCTGAGGGAGCTGGGGGTGTGCAGCCTGGAGAAGAGGAGGCTCAGGGCAGACCTCATTGCTGTCTACAACTACCTGAAGGGAGGTGTAGCCAGGTGGGGTTGGTCTCTTCTCCCAGGCAACCAGCAACAGGACAAGGAGACACAGTTTCAAGTTGTGCCAGGGAAGTCTAGGCTGGATGTTAGGAAGAAGTTGTTGGCAGAGAGAGTGATTGGCATTGGAATGGGCTGCCCAGGGAGGTGGTGGAGTCACCATCCCTGGAGGTGTCCAGGAAAAGGCTGGATGGGACACTTAGTGCCATGGTCTGGTTGACTGGATAGGGCTGGGTGATAGGTTGGACTGCATGATCATGGAGGTCTCTTCCAACCTGCTTGATTCTATTCTGTTCTAAAAGTAATTTGCTTTCTGTGTTCATGCTAACTTTGCCTGAAAGCAAATGAGATTGATTTATAGATATTAAAAGGGACATCTTATTTACTCTGTGGTTGTCTATGAACAGATTGTTTTAGTGCATTTTCACAACTTCAGCAACTGAGACACAGAACATTTACGCCAAATTCTTTCCTGAACACCTCCAAGCACAGTGACTCCACTACCTCCCTGGGCAACCTATTCCAATGCCTAATAGACAAGGGAAGGAGAGGATGGCTCCACCCATCTTAAAAGATAACAATAATTTGGAGAATGTAAAGAAGCTTCTTTAGCTTTTGAATTAATAAGGTGGGGGTGAGTTTCCTTCATCTGATTTTATCTGCTTTGTGTAAAATGAGCTGTGTGCCATGGAATCAGTGGTGTCACTTCCAAGAAATTCTGGGAACCGTTACCGGCATCTTTCCTCCCAAGCTAATCAAAGTTAATGAAATATGGACTGTCGTCCTACTTTCATCAAGCACCTATGTCCAAATAAATCAGCAGCAGCCTTCTGCTTACACATACTGTAATGTCTAACTAAAGCTTCAGCACTGTCATGGTATCATCTATTTTGTCTTTTCTTCTGTGGAAAATATATTGAGCTGCCTCCGAAAGCCTGAGAGAGTGGAGGGTGGTGCAGCTCTGCGTGCTCAGATCCAGCTAGTAGACAGAGTGCAGATGGGTCCCCAATAGGCATATGCACATAGAGCACACACATCCAATACAGGAAGCTATTTATATTGTATATGTGTATTTATATATTTCAGGATGTGGTTTAATGGTCTTGGGGCAGGATTTAATGACCATGGTGGTGTTAGGTCAACGATTGGACTTGATTGTAGAGGTCTTCTCTGATCAAAACAATTCTGTATGTATGTATTTATGGATATGACTAGCCATGCAGGTGACATACCCAGAACACACCTGAGCGACACAGCAGCAGCAGCCTCATCCTGTTCCCTTCTCTGACTGAGCAGGATGGACATCCACTTGTGAGAATACACAGTGTTTGTATGCAACAGTGTGGATGCGTCGGGCAGAAGGGTTTAGGCAGGCAGCCCAGCCAGTAGGGTCCCACACTTCCCAGTTGCTGGCAGCTGGGCATGCCTACCCCTGAGGCCTGGGCCCCTCTCCATAGTGTCCTTGTCAGATTCTTTTATTTTTTTCCCTTAAACTACTCTTTTCATTATATTGCATTGGATGCCTCTGAGGGAACCTTGGTTCTTTCATAGTGTTGATGCTTTCACACATGCCTTATGTTTTTCTGATGGCTACTAGTGAGATTTGGTTTCCAAACCAAATAAGACTACTGAAGTGGTCTTATGACCTTGTAGGTACCTGCACGTGCCCTTTGTGCCCAGGTTCCTACTGCAAGTCAGTGAAGGCCAAGGAGCAATTCGGTTCTCCCAAAACTTGCTGCTCAACTCAGTTTCCCTGCATATTTTCTGTTGTTGTTGCTGTAGCTATTGCCTATAATAAGCATTGACTATAACCACCTCCATGTAGACAGGTCCAGATTGGTGTTAATCTCAAGATGATTCCTGTGATCTTAATGATTATTATCTTGTCCTAGGCACCTTATCTATAGGGTGTGCTGCCTTTCAAGGCATCTTTAGTGGGCTGCCCAGGGAGGTGATGGAGTCACCGTCCCTGGAGGTATTCAAGAAAAGACTGGATGGGGCACTCAGTGCCATGGTCTGGTTGATTGGACAGGGCTGGATGCTAGGTTGGGCTGGATGAACTTGGAGGTCTCTTCCAACCTGCTTGATTCTATGATTCTAGTTTTATTCTGCAAATACCTTCCATGCTGGAAAATTCAAATGACACTACAAAAAGCTGAGATCTTAGTGTTTTGTTTTGTTTTTAAGGGAAACTACCAGATATGTAATGATGGGAACTTTATAGTTGCTGTATCTTGTATTTAATTATTCTGGATGACTTCTGTGCTGGTTTTCCTCACTGATCAGCAAATGGTTCTTGTACTTCAACAATTTCTAAACCATAAGGCTATCTAGCTCCTCTTTTAGCCTTTATCCTGAGCTTTCTGAACTTTACAAGAGCATAAATGATAGAGTCACTGGGTTTTTTAAATGGTTTCCTGTATTCACTTGACCTTATTCTATATTCTGAAAACTATCTCTTGGAAGATAACCTCAATCTGTGACATAATATTGTCCTCCGCACTGAAAATACTTTTCTGGTGAAATTGAAGACTTGGGATGATTATAAAGGATTAGAGCATTTTCCTCCTTACATAGTGGCAGGATTAGGTTTTAAGTTGAAATTTTCCATGTCTTATATCAACAAGCTGCATGAGCAGCTTTATAGCTTTGGAGATCTTGTCCTTTTCTCATATTAACTTGGCTCCATTTTTTTTCCTCATGTAACTTCAAACTTAAATTTCTAGATAAGCCATTGATTTTCATGTCTTTGAAGGATTATTTTGAACTGATAAACTGTTTCTTCTCTGCTTCATGAATCTTATGAGCATTTCTGTAGACTTGACAAACTTGTGACACGTTGTTCACAGGTCTGGTGCCCTCCCTCTCAGTATCCATCTTGTTGAGGTGTTTTTTTTTGCCTGCCACAGATTGCGTTTTAATTTTTAAGCAGTATTTTGTCTTCCTTGTGACTTTCTTTCATAAATTTATTATGTACTATTTTGGACTCTTTCTTATCTCCTTTATCTCTTTTTCAGCCTAAAGTTGATTATTTCCTGCATTTATAAATGCTATCCAAATGGCAATGCTGAGATTTCTGATACCTTGGGCTTGTGGTTTACTTCTCTTTTTCTTTCCCCCCCACCCCGAATACAACTTCAACTGAAAGTAATCCCAAAATCAGAAGATAGGAAGTGACTTGCAAGTTATGATGCCCCTAAGAATGCGATCAGTTAAATTTGAAGAAACATGCATGTTCTTGCCACAGCCTTCAGTTTCCTGATATCCTTTCTCTTGACCTTGACTATAATGATAAAATCTAGTCCCAGTAAGGTCACTGACAATTCAGATATAAAACCTTGTTTTCTTGTGGCATCAGAAAATCAATTTTTTTGCTCTTAGTTCAGGAAGAGGCTCATGTATCTAAGAAGATGTCTATTTTCCAAATGTCTAATTTACATATTGAATTAATCACTGTACAGAAAAAAAAACCCAACAACACACCCCTCTGTAAGACTTTATTCTTTCAAGAAAATCACTTCTGAAGAATGCCATACCCAAAGAAAAGGATTAAATCCAAATTCAACATTTTTCTGCAGTTCATTCAGGTTGAAGTGTACCACCCCTGTGCAAGAGTGGGCTTTCTGTCCTTTGTATTGGAAAGAGTTGGTATCTGATAGAAGAGGCTCTGAGTGACAAGCTGCACACATCTCTGTGTCTGGGCTGCATTCCAATTGCTGACAATATAAATGCTTTTCACTTACTCTGGCAACACCCCCGCAGAATGAGTAGCTGGACCATTTCAGAAACATCCTTTATGTGGTTTTGACACATTCCTACCCCTTGTATTCATTGTCATTGCCACCTTAAACCTGATTCAATTTCCCTTTTCATTCCAGTAATTGTGATTATAAAGCAGTGACAGCTGTATCTCCAAATATTCAGAGGTCAGCCTTGGTTCAGAATAAGCATCCAAAAACTTGATGTTTGTCTGAAGTCAACTACATACATATATCTAAGGCAGTTTGTGCAACCTCCTCTTCTTATTGGTATCAAATTCTGGATGGCAGAGATACGTTTCAGGACTTAAAACTAATTTGTAGAGGTTTAATTTCTTTTAGGACATACCAGGCAAAGTAGAAAGTAAAAATTCAGGCCACCATGAATGAAAGAAAATGCACTGAGATTTTTTTTTTTATTCCTTCCATCCACTCATTCATGGACTAAAATGTTCTGGGATATCTGTTGAAATCTTCCCACTGATGTTAAGCTAAGAGAAGCAAAGCTAATGCAATTGGTCTGTTATCATAAGGGAAAAGAAATAGACATACCAGCCTAAAAAAAGATGCAGTCGTCTCTTGAAAACTTGTAATGAAGTGTATTCAGAATTGCTTGAAATGCTGAATAAATCTAAAGCAGAACAAATTTTAAAATGACAAGGAAAAGAGCAAATAGGGGAAAATGTGAACAAAAATATTCATCAACATAAAGCTTGCCAGCAGCTTTAGTTAGGGCAGATAAATTAAATAAATAATAATAATAATAATGTTGGAAGTCCTGCAGGAAATTGACTTAGAAATCAACAGATAACTTTAGAAGATGTTTCTCATACAATAGTAATGTAATTTTGCTCAGTGTTTGGGAGAGACTCTGCTGCTGGCATAAATGTACACATTCAGGTGGGTGTATTTTCTCTGAACTTCTTAGGTATTTGTGAAGGGCATACATATGCCCAAGCTGTTTATGGTATGCAGTGTTTCTAAATTCCTCTTAGGGCCACATCTTGTACACAGTTGTTATGCACAATGTGCTCTAAGTCAGAGTATAATGAAGAAAGGTTTTTGAAACTGCCTCTTTCACTGCCTTGTTGCTGCTGATGGTCTGAGTGTGGCCTTCTACTCTTTGTAGAAATAGTCTGCCTTGAGGGCTCTGCCAGCCTGTGCTGTTCTCTGATAGTGATCTGAAGCAGAAAGTTGAACACAGCCTGGTGTGGCATAGCAAAGAGGGGTCAGTGCTCAGCCCCTCTGTAGTTACATTAGTTCAGATACAGCAAGCAGTTTCTAAACTCGTGCCAAGGACATCAGCTCTTGCTGCATCAACATTCTTGTCTAACCTAGCTTCAAAAGGTGGAGAACAAGGTGACAGAGACAGAACCGTGCAGGTACAACACTCGCCGCATCTGTCACTTAGGTACCACTACCTTCCTTCATCGCTGCTTGTGCTTAAACTCACTGACTTCTCTCCCATGTGGAAACTCATTCTTTCACCACTGCCTATTGTTTCCATATCCATTCCTTAGCCTACCTCATCTGCTTCATAAACACATGCACCTTCAGATCGTTTTCTTGTGCTCCTTGCAACAGCTGCCAAACTCCCTTTGATAGGATGAAGGGAGTTGAGAGAACTGCTAATGTAAGCAGGGCAATGTTCCTGGCAATTTTGGCTGAAACAAAATCAAGGTTTATCGGCTTAGCAAGCTGTTACCATCTGAACTATGCTTCTCCATCCATGTCTGCTGTAAGGTGATGCTGTTTTTCATCTATCTGAGCACAAGAGAATGCCTTGCATGACCTCACACTGACAGTTACAGTGGCTTGGCTGACGTGCCATATGCTGGTTTATTGCTGTAAGTCAGGTGTAGGGCAAAGCCATCTGCCAGTGAAATGTAGAAGAATTGGAGGAATTTTTTTTTTTAGAACAGTCTCTCATGAAATCACTTAATTAGTAATGTGTGTGAAAGCTAACTTCAGCTACAACCCCACAGAATTTCTTAGATTGGAAAAGACCTTCAAGATCATTGGGTCCAATCATTAGTTTCACACTGACAAGTCCTTGACTAAACCAAAGCCCTCAGCACAACATCTAATCACTATGAATCACTATGGTTGGAAAGGACCACCAGCATCATCCAGTCCAGCCTTCATCCCAGCATCTTTCATCACTAGACCACATCCTCAAGCACCACATCCACTCTCCTTTTAAACATCTCCAGAGACGGCGACTCCACCACCTCCCAGGGCAGCCTGTTCCGGTGCCTGACCACCTGCTCAGTAAAGAACTTCCTCCCAACATCCAACCTTAAACCTCCTCTGATGCAACTTGAGGCCATTTCCTACTACTGTTTTCCAGACTATTTTTAATGGGCCCACATGGATGAAAAATGTTGATGTGCACAGCAATGTACAGAATATCTTCCTTAAGTCCCATCTCTGGATAAGTATGTAGGAGATCCTGTCTTTAAGTTGGATGGATGCTTTGAAGGGAGTGAGACAGAGAGAGCTTAAAAAAGAAGGATATTTTAGCAGACAAAAACGAAACATAATGAAATAATTTAATTCCAGTCAAAGACTTCTCTTGAGCTTATCTAATGAAACTGAGCTGCATTCTCCTTCGTGTGGTTTTTAATGTTGCTTTCAGGTAGGAGAGGGAAGGAATTAGTATAGTTGGAGATTTAATATTGAATTTTATCATCAAATAGGTGTCATAAACACCAACAGTAAAGTTGTTTGCTTCATTATGGAGTGTCTGATGTAAATCAGATCAGGGAGTGTGTGTGATCAATCTTTCCAAGAGCCAAAATACTTTGCTGTTCCTAAGCTTGGTTTGCTTGTTCAGACTGAATAAGCTTGACCCACATGCATTGAGAAACCAACTTGAATTTTAATTTTACTCCAGTGGTCGCTGTGTCTGCTAAGTTTTTGTGCTTCATTTCCACAAAGAAGCCCCTCAGCTTTTGCAGTAAGACCTTTTAAAGCTGTTGTAGGGTTGTTGACAAATGAAATATCTCCAGATGGTTGTAACTGGTGTATTAGAGGCAGACTTTATTTCAATGCCAGTTATCCAGGGAGGAGAAAAGGCAAATCTGCAATGTTTCTGCAGGAGAAAGACATTTTAGAAGTGATAGATGTTTGTAGACTAGCCCCTTTTATTTGACCATAGTTATACACAGCTCAGCTTGTTCAACTTCCGTTGTCACTGACTTCACAACTCCATGGAAAAAGAAGTTATTTTAGTCTGTAAAGCAGCAGTTGTAAGGAGAGGATCAGGGGAATTTAACTGTTGTACTTTCCCTTTATTTTAATGTCATAACATTTTATATATGAGGTGAAAAGACATTTTTCAGTGGTATTGAAAACTCCTTTCATGACCTGTTTATTTGATTGGTTTGTCTGTGCCAATCAGTTCCTGTCTCATCCTGATTTAAAACAAGACACCTAACTATTAATACAAGAATGTGTGATACCTTCTGACCAGAGTTTCCACTGACCTCAGTTTGAGTTCAGTATGTGGGACTGTTCTTTAGTTAAGGAATAAAACCAGCTTCAGAGTGACTTTCAAAGTTATGGCTGAGTTACAGACATTTGCTACCGGTGTCCAAGGGAAAACAATTTCATAACTTTGAGCGTTGAACATGGAGCAGAAGTGACAGAACAGTTTGTCAGTGGAGAACATTCTATAGAGCTATTTAAAGGTTGTCCTCGACCTTTTCACCTCTTCTAAAGCTTCTTGAGAGCAATTTAAGCTTTTCTTCTGCCAGTTGCCTACTGGCAGTTCCATATTTGCGTTTGTTCTCTCCACGCAATGGATGTATCAGAGCACATTATGGAGAGATCTTCCAAATCCTCTTTTAACCTCTTTTGTGAGAAAGAGCCCTCAGATTGAGCCAGGTCAACCTTGGCAGTTAAAATTCACAGCTAGACTTTTGTTTCCTTGATCTCATCTGACCTGAATGAAGAGGAGATGGGAGTTTTGATATTGACACTGAATCCAAGATTTTAAGTGCTACTTCTGTGTGACCTTTTTCCCTGAGATAGGCACACACAGATGTATCTGTAGCCATGCAAATAGGTATAGAGATCGAATGCTGATAAACTGCATATTTGTAAGGAGATTTCTCATCTCAGAAATGTTCTACCAACATAACATTTGTGCATTTTATAAACTGTTTTGAAGAGTGCTGGTTTTGACACAGCTTTCAGGGTTAAAACATGTAATAAATCCTGCAGGCACTTACATGTACAGACTTTTTCACTGCCCAAAGTCTTGTCTGTAATGCCTACAAAAGCTAGTACCAATAGATACTACTGCAAAGACACTATTGAATTGTTGCATAGTCATTTATTGTGTGTTGAAGAATCCTACAGCATTCTTGATCTCTTACCATAAATGTAAAATACAGAAGTGGAGCAAGGAAGAAGTTACTAGGGGAAGTTCATTTTTTTCAGTCTCTTTTGTCTGAACTTCAACATCCTCATTTGGAAAAGGAACTTCAAAGTATAAGTCAGTGTTATACTGGCTGCTGTACAAGGGAAAGTCTGCAGTGAGTTCATGGGATAATTCAATGGTCTGGGTTAGAAGGCACCTCTAAAGCTGATCTAGGCCAGCCCCCTCTGCAGTAGGGACATCCTCAACTGGATCAGGTTACCTAGAGCACTGTTGAATATTTGAATACTCACCCTCACCTTGAATATTTCCAGGGCTGTAGGCTGTTAGTGCCCACATCAGTTTATTTTGGAGGTGTTTATGCACTTCTGAGTTACAAGTGGTGTAATATGGAAAACATTACCTTTTATTTCATGTCCAAGTGAGGCATCATCATTTAGTCCAGTGATGGAAAGAGCATCTGCTGCTTTGAAGTAATTTGAAAGAAGTTTCACAAATATATTATGGGCAGAGTAGTTCCTTCTTATTGCAGAACCTGCCTTCGCTGCTTGCTGCTCTAACCATTGTTCTCTTGTAGTCTGAGCACAGTAAGTAGAGGGATCCTTGGTAAGGTTTGGATATTCTCTGATGTATTTTTGGTAACTGTACCTATTTCTCAGCTGTTCTGTTTCAAAGTATCACTTCTAGCAATGCAGAGTGCTAACTAAAACTTTTTTTTTTCTTTATTCCTTTCTTTGAAGACAAAGACAGGGGTTTGTTTGCTGCAGGATGGTAACCAGGAGCCTTTCAAAGTGCGACTGCACTTAGCCAAAGATATTTTGATGATCCAGGAGCAGGATGTGATCTGTGTGTCTGGTGAGCCTTTCTATTCTGGTGTAAGTAGTTTTTATTTTTTCTTTAAGATGTATTTGGTACAGAGCAAGAATGTTCAGCGTGTGTGTGTGCACAGTTACTCCCATGTTCTGATAGTTCATTTTATCCTGTTACCACTAGCTGCATTTTAGTATCATCTTTTGAGACTAAATCTTAGCAATGCTCACTGAAGAAGTGTCAATAAGTTGTTACATACATGGCAACAGTGTTTTTTCTCTCCACACACCACAGAATGTGATAGGAATGACAAAAGCAGTGATTTTGGCAGTGAACGCAGACATCTCAACGTGCTTAACATACCTGAATATTGTCTGTGGAGCTCATAAGGCACTTGATGGGTCACTGTTATGGCAGGGCTTTGCTGGTAGTGGAGTTATCAACTGTCTTCTGTTGCTTTGGTTGCTTCATATGGTAGGCTCTTTTTACCAGCACATCATGTTAATAAGGAGGGACTTGAGCTGTAACAGTGTAGTTTATGTATTACTGTTTCAAAAGATGTGTCAGGTTTCTTGTTTAGGCATCATACTGCATTTTGTGGTTAAGAAGCTAAGCTTTGTAGACAGTAATTTGGGAGATGTGTAAAATGTTATCTACAACAATATTGGAGGTTTTAGGCTGTTGCAATGCTAAGTTTACATTTAATTTTAGGAGATAGCTAATAAAAACAGAAACCATTTAGTCTTAATTTCTATAGACATTTTTATAGCTGCTGTAATCATATTTTGTGGAGATATTTTCAAGATTTATGGGAAGCTATCATAAACATTCTGCTCTCCCTTTGAGCTAAATAAAATTATTATAGAATTTCATGTTAAATCTTGTGAGGAATAGCAGTGTAGTATCTGGTTATGCAAATGTTATGTGGCTGCTATTCTTTGTCTGTTTTATTAATTAATTGCTGCTGTTGCCACAACCCTGCATCTCTAAATACAAGTATAATGAAAGGATACAAAGCAGAAACCAGAACTCAATTGGTAGGGTGTTAGCAGTGCTAACAGAGTGGAAGATTAATAGAAAATGGACAGAAGAATCCATCTTACAGTTATGAACATCTCAAGGTGAACAGCTCTGAGTTTTTCTCTGAAGCAAGAGGAGGAGGTTGCCTGCACTGTCTCTATACAGGCTGTGTTTATGATGCTGGCTTTTGGCAGATTCATTCTGTATAAATACAATTAATTAATAGAAGTCTGCATGCTTTATATAAAACAAAGATGCTCTTTTTCCAGCCAGACTGTAATGCCCCTCAACATAGAGGAAGAACACCTAGCAGCTCAAATGAAAAGAAGTTGCAGGTTCAAGTTGAGGCAGTAGTTGTTCAGCTAGCAACACACACTGTGGCACCCTTACTCCACCAACCCCATTCTGACGTTTTTCATGAAAAGGTTTTTATCACTCAAAAATACAACTTTCATTGTTGTGCTCTAGCATCTATTAGTTCTGCTAGAGCTCTTAATTTAAACATCCTCATGAAATGCATCTTTAGTTCTCCCATTTCACAGCAAGGCTTGCTCTTAAAAGTTTTACTCTCTTTGGTTTTGCTGTGGCACTGCAGGAAATAGTGAATGATTCGCTTCACCAATGACACTCCCTCTCTCTTGTCTGCATGTTGAATGCATAACTCATTAATTGGTTGATATTTGTGCGGTGATTAGTTTCTTTCCTTCTGTGAGTGTCATTGTTAGGCTAATGACTTCTGAGCACTTTACCCTGGTTTCCTCTAGGATTAATACTAGATCTTGAATCAGTAAATTTACTCCAGCTAAGGATGGTTGACATTTTGCAGGCAGTTGACTCTTCTTTACTCACAGACCGTTGAAATAATCTGGAAACACATGTTTGATTGTATAGCAGGATCAAATAAATCTCACAGGTTTGTTTTTTAAACCCTCATTTCTATTCCTGGTTTTTAAAGTTTTTTTTTTTTATTTCATTGTTTTGCTTAATCTTTTGCTTTGGTTGTCTGATTTTATTTTGCTCTTTCTGTCATTCTAGATGACTGACCATGTCTGTTTTCCTTTTGCATGCATTCTGTGGAGCGAGATTAAGTGTTTTTGTTAGCAGCTAACACTGAATGGTTCATGGAATAAAGTTTAGGGAGTGAAAATCAAAATTTGTAACTGATAAACAATAGGTTTGTTAAATTTTGTAGACATTTTTAATCTGTATAGATAAATAATATGCAATTAATTTAATGATAAGGGTTTTACTTAATGACTTCTGCACTGTTAAGGAAGGAAAGGCTGTTACTATGTCTCTGGTTCAGAACAGTACCTCCTCTGTTTCTTGGGTCTGAATCAATTTGCATGCTCCTCTGTGCAGGACAGACTTTAAACAGGCACTTAACGTTCCAGCAGTATCCTGATCTGCATCCTGAGAAATAATCTAAATTAAATCAATGGCTCCTTAGGAAGGAGGTGCTGCTTAATGTGGGTGGATGGGACAAGGACCTAGTTCTGAATTTAGAACACAGCCTTCGCAGTGGAAAACAGTTCTGGTTTCCCAAAATTTGAGAGATGCAAAGGAGCCTACTTCTTTCATTGTATATGGCTTGGAGTAAGAAAACAAAATGCGTGAAAGATGGTAAGCAACATAAACAGTGTTCAACGCTAAAAAAAGAAAGCATCTGCTTCCTTAACAGGGTGAACTCAATGACAGTGTTAGCGAGGGACCTGTAGCAATTCCATAAACCTATCCAAGATTGTTCAGACTATCAAAGATTAGATCAGGTTCATCAGTAAGTATTACAGAGGTTGCTTTGTGCACAACAAGGAAAAACTGCCTTCCAAGAGGTAGAAATACAGCGAGTTCTGCATTCTGCTGCAGGTGGATGTCTGATGTAGATCTGAGCTGCAGTGCGAACTGTCAAATATGAGATGAGAATGTTTTGTGAAACCCAGAATCTAGAAGGCAGTGTCTGTACAAGTCCAAGTTAAATCAAAGGATTTTTGTGTTTTATCAAGAGCAGTAATTAACCTACCCAGACAGTCATTTGTGGTTGGGTTTTTTTTCCTCTGTAATGGGTTTTATTAATTTGCTAATTGAACTTAGACATTTTTCAAACTGTGTATTTGTATGTAAGATCCATAAACCAAGGCTGTGACAATGTAGTGTCTGGCAAGATGGATGATTTGAATCAGCTACTGTTTTACTAAAAGACTGAAAAGAAGCTATCAGGAGCTGGCAAATTGCTAAGTTCAGCTGTTAGGCAAGTTTTCATTCTCACTAAATTTTCTGTTAGAGAGTCATAGATGTTCCAGAATACTGCTAACTCACCTGGTGATGCTAGAGAGATGATTCTCATTTCTTTCAAGTAATGCTCTAATTCTGTGCTGCTGTGTAGTAATGCATTTTTCTAATTAAATCTTAATAATTTCATATAGATTTTTGATTTGGAGTCTTTTGGGAGGGTTGATGTAAAGATCATTTGCAGTTCAATGCTGCTAAAAAGTGCACTCAGATTTTTGTGAATTTATATAGAGCAGCAGCTCTGAGTACTATGGCTTTTGTCCAGGGATTTAACTGAGGTTGGTACAGATGTATCCTCACGCAACCTATGGACTTAATTGGTTTCTTGATAGAGAAAAAAGCCTTCATCAATAAACATCTTTTCCAAGGTCAGAAAGCAGCACTGACTGAAATCGTTGAACTGCATCCTGACCTGATTTCTGGCATTACTAATCACACAATCATTCTTTTTCTCGTCAAGATAAGACCATACTATATCTGACTTTTAAAGTTGTCCTTTTGCTTTTGCAAACTCAACTCTGGTGACAGATTTATAACTCTCTGCAAAGCCCATACGGTGTTAGCAAAATGTAAGTTGCATTAGGGATAGCTTTTCAGCTTATAAACTTGGTGCAGTTGCATGTTTTACTTGATTTATTAAGTGTTGAAGGTATTGCTAGTTGTTATGTATAAGTTTATACTGAGAATGTATCAGATGTACCAGTTACTTCTGACTTCAGATGAACTTTTTGAGCTTTTCAGAGTTTTTTCTAGACTTGGATTATTTTTTCTCAATCAGATCATTCTCTATTGAGAGTTAGAAGAGGTAGTTTAAAATTGGCTTGTATATATTTGAGTCTAGGTAAAACAGGTTCAATTAACGTTAGCAATGTTAGTAGAAAAATGAAGGGAAGAGCGAAAAGCTTAGAGTTATAAACATCTAATGTTTATTTTCTATATTGTATTTATTTACTGTTTTGATATGGGATGGATGGATTAGTGTGAATGATGCCAAAGTGGAACTGCCTGTCCCGGAGACAACCGCAAACATGTGAACAGACAGGTCACCTTTCAAGCATTTTTCCATTCTTGTTACCTTCACAAAGCTACCAGTAAGAAGAATGATTTATTTTTTTTCCATCACGTTGGTATCTGTCAGCTATTCAGTGGAGTGAATCCATTTTTTTTTCCCACAGAAGTCATCAAATATCCATCAGATAGTGGCAGCTTTTTTTTTTTTCCCCCTGTCAATCTGGACAGCTTTTAAGTGACAACCTCAAACTGACAGATGTAAATATGATTACTTAGGGACAACCTAAGCCAGCTTATTTTTTTTTCTGCAGCTACTTAAAGGGTACTGCAAACAGGTGAGGGTCAAACACAGGACTGCCATTTGCAAAGCCAAATTTGAAGGAGCAGAATACATACATGTATATATATGTATGGATGGATGTGTGTGTATATATAATTATTTGGGGAAAAAAAGGTGTTTTTCCTCGTAGGAAAAGAGGAAATATTCCAAACTAGAAAATATTTCAAGGACTCAAACTATTGATCAGTGGCAGTGTCTGATGTAAGGCAGAAGCTGGAGACTACAGCTGTCATGGAACTGCAGAGAGTGTTCGTGAATGAGTATTTTTAGGATGTCAGGTAGTGATAGGACTGGGGAGAATGGAACAAAGCTAGAAATGGGTAGATTCATGATTGGATGCTAGGAAGAAGTTCTTCACCATGAGGGTAGTGAGACTCTGGAATGGGTTGCCCAGGGAGGTGGTGGAAGCCTCATCTCTTGAGGTGTGTAGTGCCAGGCTGGATGAGGCTCTGGACAGCCTGATCTAGTGTGAGGTGTCCCTGCCTGTGACTGGGGGTTGGAACTCGATGATCTTTGTGGTCCCTTCCAACTCTGACTGAATCTGTAAAGCCTACTTGGAATTCAGATCATGCTGACTTTAGGTGTGGGATGTTTTTCTCTTTTATTTCTATATTAAGATAAGTAGTAGTTTTGAAAGAAACCCATGGTGTAGAGATTTTGTAAGTAGCTGTTTAGGTGAAGGTTCCTGCTTTTGGGCACGTGCTGTAGAACTGGGAGTGTTTCAAAGTGTGAGCAAGAAAAGGGTTGAGGGCTCTTACTTGTTCCATTCAGCATTAGCACTTTACACCACACGGTTGTGTTTGCTGTCCCCAGTCTCTAGCATAGTGTCCCAGTTAGGGCCCATGAGCATACCCGGGACCGGAGGACAGAAATGACTCTTACCCCTTTCCAGGGGTGAGACTGAGGATACTGCACACAGATTGGATGTTTAAAGAGAAATTCTATTTACAAGAGCATATATACAAAAGGCAATCAGGTAGAATAAGTACAAAAGCCATTAAGTCCAAACTGGCCTTCTAGAGTCCTCCACCCCTTCCACCTTCAGTCAGCCTGAAGGTAGGCCAAAACTGCCCTCCCCAGCTGGGGCCTACAAGGCCTCAGTGGCTCAATTCCCTGCCAGCCATTTCCCTCACGAACCATGAGATGAGAGTGCATGCTGCTTGGAGAAGTGAAGGGAAGAGAAGAGGGAGAGGTAGACAGAAGGTCTCAGGGGAGACCTCATTGCTCCCTACAACTACCTGAAAGGAGGTTGTAGCCAGGTGGGGTTGGTCTCTTCTCCCAGGCACCCAGTGACAGAACAAGAGGACACAGTCTCAGACTGCACCGGGGCAGGTTTAGGCTGGACATTCGGAAGAAATTCTTCACAGCGAGAGTGATTGGCATCGGAATGGGCTGCATCCCTGGAGGTGTTTAAGAGAAGGCTGGATGAGGCATTTAGTGCCATGGTTTTGTTAATTAGAAGGGTCAGGTGAGAGGTTGGACTGGATGATCCCAGAGAGCTTTTCCAACCTGGTTAATTCTGTGATCTCTCAGGCCTGTCTTTAGAGTTGTGATTCCAGAGTACAGAACAGAATAACAATCTTGCAATATCCTGGGGCGAGCAGGTCCGTCCCCCTGGGATGGGCTTCTGTCCCTGTGGTTTTGTTAAGGGGGACCTTAGATCCCTCAAACTACTACACATGGCTGCAGAGGAATGGGGACTTGGAGCTCACCATCTCTTACTGCCAGCCTTCTCCAGCGGTGTGAGAAACCGAAATAAAGAGACAAGCTTTGAATGTCACACAGCGGAGGTTGTTAGCAGATGAGCAAGTCTGCCGGCAAGCCTTGTTAACACTATTAATCCCCATTGCAAACGTGGCTGACTGGCGTCCTCTGTCCTTTGCACTCAGAATGAGTTGTAAAGTTTGACTGTTCCTGTCAATTAATGAAAAAAAACCAATGTGAAAGAGCGAAGCACTGCCAGAAAGAGGATATGAAATCTCCATTCTTGAAAATCTATGAATTAATTAGGGAAAAAAAAAATACCTGATGACATTTTCTCATTGCAGAATGTGAGATTACTAATAGGTGAGAAACTACATGAGAGCATGGCCTCCAAGATGTTATGGCAGCAAATGTCAACAGGTTGATCTGTGAAGTTGCTGCCAATGATTATATCTTTGTATTTCATTATTATGATTTAAAAAATAGTATTTTAACATTTTCCTCCTTTTCTTTCCTCCACTGCACTTTCTCATGTCACTGTGCTATGAAGATTCCTTTATTCCTCTTTCCCCACCAACTGTTTTTTTCCTGCACATGGAGCTTTTCTCCATGTTCTTCCGTATGAGCTGTTCCTTGCTATCTGTTCCATCCTCTGAGAGGACAGGTCTTGTTTTTCTGTCTGGACTTAAATTCTTCATGCCTTTGCTCTTGTGAGATGAATAACCAGACACACTGGTGTCTCAAACTGAAAATATGGTATTTGATGTCCTAGGAAAAAGGTCGGCTAATGGAATAGTGAAGTTTCACAAGCTCTCAACTCAGTTTTATGAAGGGTTGTAAAATTTCTTGTGATGGTTTGGAAGTTACTCCCCCACACACTCTCATGGAATCACCCAAACTAGACTCAGCTGGCTGGAAGTTAAGGAATGAAGCTTTACATTTACAGCTTAGCACAAGACACAAGCAGGTATTTACAATATCTTACAAGTATATACAGCTGTATACAGAAACGTACAAGTTAAAAGTAATACAGAAACACAACAGCCCTCTCAGAAATCAGTCCCCAGGAGGGGATCACAACCACCCTTCCACCTTCTTTCCACTTCTCTACCTTATCCCAGTGTATGCCTTACATGCAAGGTGAGTTTGGAGGATCAGCAAGGGGGGTTAGAAGCAGAAGGATTAGTTACATAGAAGAAGCCCAGGGAGAAATACAGACTCTAATAGACAGAGACAGAATACAAACATAGATAAGACAGTGTGTGTCTTGCTTTTTATACATCTCAGCAAGCTTCTGAGTGAAGTAGACATCACCATGGTTTTTTTGTCACAGCCTATCATCTAATTTCTCTCATTAAAATATTCCTATTTGCCTCAAACTAGCACATTTCTTTGTCCTTTTATTCAGCTGTTACTTTGCTACTTCCAAAGAGACATTTTTAGACCTCATTAAGTTACTGATTGATACTATACAAATTAAATAATTGGAAAGCATTACTAATAAATCATTATTTTTAAGAGTCATTTTAGCAATTCTAAAGTTTCTTTTGCATCACATATCAGTCAGTATAACCCATTTAAACATTTAGCGTGCCCTCAGGTGTAGTTGTTAGAAGAAACATTAACTCTTGACTAAATAGAAATAGTTAATGATTGCAAAGGATTATGACCTTTCCTTTCCTGACTGTTTCCTGTTGCTGCATGCTCATGTTGTCATTCTTGGCTTCTAACCTCATTTTAAGGTGATATTTGTGATCTCACAGATTTCACACGGGTTTTTTTTGGTGGAACTTTAATACCTTTTAATGAAAGCCTAAACACTGTTGCTTCTGTTTTACTCAGGAAAAATATTTTTAGCAAAACTTGTAGCTGTGCTTTCCAGTCAATGAACATGTGTGGATGAGGAATTTTTTGAGTTAAAGGCATGGAAAATGCTGACAGCTTGGCAGCAGCTTTGAGTTCTTCAATGAAATGCTAACTCTGTGGGTTTTTTTTCCTCCTCCAGGAAGCAGCTTCTAAAACACTGCTCTAAATCATGTATTTTAAGGATCCTTGGAGGAGCTCTCCTGACTTTGTTTGGTGTGATGTAGACAATAAATATGATAATAGATTTCTAAGCTCACAGGACAATTTATTTAATCTTGGTATTGCACTAAGTAGCTTTTTGTCAGAATCAAGTTTTATTTTGTAAACTTAGAGATGAAGTTGCTTCTGGATTTTGAAAACCAGTTTCAAATTCAGTAGCAGAATACAGCCCTGTGCAAAGACAGGGGAAAGTAAAACTAATGAAAATGATCATAGGCTGCTACAGCTACAGCTGATAGATACAGATTTTTAGTTAGATTTTATTTTAGGCAGATAATTGGAATCAATAGAATAGCATTGCCTCTAAACTGGAACAGCATAAGTGGTCAATCAGGATACTTAGAGAACTTCTTTACTGCCCTATTTTATTAATGAACAGTTGTAAATCAATTGAAGAACTTAAAGCCAGCCACAAAGCATTGTATTGTTGTTCATTAGAGATGTTAATTAAGGGCATCAGTGCAAAACAGTTTGATCAAACTTCTTTATTAATCATTATAGTAAAATATTGTTTTAGTTTGAAATACAGTGCTTTGCTGACAAGGTTTATTCAGTTCATCTTGGCTGAAGAAAGCACTGAAGATGAAACATGGTTTGGGATTTTTGCAGGGGACATTGCAAAAAGTCACATGGAAATCACAAAGGAAAACTTACTTGGCTAAAAGAGTTTTCTGGCAAAAGATTTCAAAGCTGATATCTACCATCAGAATATTTTTTCATGTTCCTTTGCAAGTCTGAAGGGAGGGGTTTGTCTTTCCAATGTTAAGTTTGACATCCTGGCTCAATGGAGAATGCAGGTGAAAATAATCATCATCTAACTTGGGCACCCTCTTTGATTCATGTGGATGCAAATGGGATAGCTATACATTCCCCTACTGCCATGCAAAGAGTGCTTAGTTTGGAGAGTTCTGTTTGTGTTTCAGACGTTTAAAAAAATGAAATATTTGGCCATTTAACAGCAACGTTTTAACCTCTTTCTTAAATTAAACATTTGCAGGCATTAGTTTTAATATGTGGAAAATCTCATTTTAGGCAATCTGTATTGTCTTGCCATTCAAAACACTGGGTAGTTTGTGAATGCTGTTTATGCAGCTGCACAGTCCACACTAGTCACAAACGTGAAAAAGAAAGAAGGCAAATTCAGAAACAGTAGTTTTCCAAAGCTCTGACATGGTAGCCCTACATCCTTTTATCTTTGTATACAAAGAGGAGGAAACAGCTTTGTAGATATTTCATCCTCTGGTGTTTCTGATGAAAATCTTCCATGGGATTGACTGACACTGTCTATCTGTGCTGACTGTACTGAACTGTATTTATATATATGCATGTGTATTCATATATAGACAGACTTATACTATGCAGGGTATATAATGAGTGTAAACTCTAGACCATATGTAGGAAGCATTTGAAATATATATATATGTACCATGTATTTGTATCTGGACATATGGAGGAAGCACCTTTAAAATCACTGCTTCTGACTTCGAAACACTCTCTCTGAGGTCAACAGTGGCTCCGTGTCAGGGGTTTTAACATTGGGATCAAGGCTGTGCTTAGTGATGAATTTCTGGATCATGCACACTTAGCTTCCTTTGGCACACATCACTGAGTGGTCTTGGAGTATACAAGCTGTATTCCTTTTGGATGGATTAAAAACTGCAAAATGTCCTCCAGCAGTACAGTTTATGTACTTTTATGAGTATGTAGTGCTCAGTATGCATCTTGGACTAATTTAGGAATAGTTGAGATTAAGACTTCTGATATGCACTACTTGTTAAGCTCTGCATTTCTGTTCTTACTGCCCTGCACTACTTGCTAGTACGTTACAAATTGAGCAAATGAATTTTTGAGGCTGGACTTCTGTTTCTCTTCCAGACCTTGCATTTTTTCCTCTGCAGCATAGGTTTCATGGGATTTTCACACTCAGGAACTGACAAGTTTATTAAAACAAGAAAAAAATTATTTAGGGTGGAAGCATAGAAACAGCTTAATGAAGTTTGAATATAGATGTTGTGGCAAAAAAGCATTAAACCTAACAAAGCTTGGATTTATTTCCTTTACAGGAAAGAACAGTAACAATTAGAAGACAGACTGTAGGAGGATTTGGATTAAGTATAAAGGTAGGGTTTTTTTTTTCTGGTCTATTATTGTGTGTTATATAAAAGGAGTCTTTGTATATAGTTAATGTTGCTTTTTATGAGGATAAGCTGGGTCTTAAAAATGAGAGGGTAAACAGTCGAGGATGTTAGATATTATCACAGTAGGCAACCAGCAGCTACACTGCTCTATGGAATGGAAGGCAATGGAAAGATCATTTCCTTAAGTTTCAAGCTGAGCAACTGTAATAAGATTTGATAGGTGCTGAAAAGTGTTTGCCACTGCATAGACTACTTCTGTTCAGCAGCACTCGAAGTGGTTATTAATGAGTGCTAAATTACAGTGGCAGGCACATGGAACAGCCAATAAATTCATCATCAGTTCTCTTATGACCATCGCATTAATTCACTGTAATTCATTAGCAGGACAGAAAGTGTTGTATTGTTTTCTGTTATTGTTTATTTTGCTGTAGATGAACAAAGACTGCAATTAATCATGTGTACCATATTTCTGCTTTCTTCTTCTTTCCCTCTCCCCAAGAAAAGCAGAAGGTCAAGATGTTAATAATTCCACCATGAAACTAATTATGCTTTGGTGACTCATCTGTGAGGGGAACTCTTTTCTTCTGTGTTATAACCTGAGTGCTCCAACTTGATTTGTGAAAACCAGAGATTTAGCTAACTGCTTAAAAAAAAAAAAATCTGCTTGTGAGATTGATTGTTACACAAGACCTGACCTTAAGCCCTTTAAAAGATTGCTTATAATCCACTCCTTGAAGGACTGAAAGAGGAAAAAATCCCTTGTTGTACGTTTTCCTTTACTGAAGTTAATGGTAAAAGTGTGATTGAATTTGAAGCAGAACTGATCTGGTTTGCACTCTTTGGAAGGAATTATTTTCATATTTCCAAAGCCCCTTTAGAACCTTTCAGTAGTTAAATCTCTTTGTGTGAGGGAGCAGCTATGGAGTTAAATGAAGAAACTAATAAATGTAGTGCCACATTCCAGTAATTTTTCACAACTGTGACAAATTTGAGATACAGAGATGTGACACAAGAAGCTGCTAAGTGTTGGACTTCTGAGAGAACATTATGTGTCTCAGTATTGGAGTGCAGCATTCTTGCAGCAATGAAATTAGTAGTTCATTAAATAAATTAAGGTTTGAGGTTACAGCTTGACTCCTGGCTACCCGGATCCTGTAGAGTGCCATTTTCCTCCCTCTGTTTTGCTCATTCTTTTAAAATGGTGAACAGCATCATAAATCTGCTGAGGTTTGGGTTAGTTTTTCAAAGTTTGACTTGATCAAAAAAAACATCTCTAAAGCAAGCTTCTGCACCTGTCCTGCTCACACTTACGTTCGTACTTGGCTGATTCTCTTGCTCTTCATTCATTCCGTGATTTGTTTTTTATTAACACAATTTCTTGTGTGTGAAAACAGAACAACATGAACAAGGTAATCTAATAGTTAGTCTAATTACAATTAGTCTAATTTTTTCCTAGACTGTCCTAGTCCTTAGACCATCAAAATACTCAATAATTTATACATCTTGAAACTGGATGGCTGGACCCCAAAAAGCTGTTTCCAAAGAAAAATTGTCTGCTGAAGAGTAAGCAAACCCTTAATTAGAATTCCTAGACAAAATAAGCGTGGCAAACTGTGATTTCTGATGATCTGAATTTGTACAGGTTGCCTTCAAACTCGCATGTTGATGCTCTGTACAGATATTTGTCTCTGTTTGCCTTTTTCTTCCTCTGAGTTTCCTTTTTTGTTATTATGACTTTTAATACTTTATTCTAAAGCACCATAAATGTTTCCAGTCCCAACAGGGTAAATTGAATGAAGCAACAGCATTGAATTGTTGTTGAACTGTTGAAATACCTCCCAGCTTTCCTTTCTTTCCCCTGATACACTGAACACCTACTGTTCCATTTATTATTTTTTTTTCTGTTTCTTTTTACTTATCCCACTGCTTTGCTCACTCTTTGTGCTTGTGTGACAGACAGAAACAAATAAAGGCTGCTTTTGAGATGAAAAGTCCAAACTTGCTTTTCTTGGGTCTTTGTTTACCTGCTCCTTGCCAGCAGGGTGACAGTGTGGCTGCCATTGTACTGTGATGACCACTTTGCTTTTGTGGGACACGATTTTATAGCTTAAGCTCTCCAGAAATTCAAGAAACTGATGTGCTTTTTCTTCAGGTCTTGTAATTTTGAGCAACATTCAATCCTCTGCCTGAGCTGATGAGAGGCAATAAGGAATAAATCTAAATTATTTATTGTTGTTGGGGTTTTATTAAAAGAGGGAATGCAGAATCAATTATTTTCTCGGTCCCTCTGAAAACTGCAGTTAGAGAAAGGGTCAAGTATAATTTTAAGCAAAAAAAGATGTTTCCAGTGACTGACAAAAGTGCTATTTATTCTGTTTTCAGGGTGGAGCAGAACATAATATTCCAGTGGTCATTTCTAAGATTTCCAAAGAACAAAGAGGTGAGTGTCAAACACTGAGGTTATTTTTTTGTGTGCGCCTTAAATAAGACAAATTGAATCAAGCCTTGAGGTTCTTCAGGAAGTGCTAAACAAATGCTGTTGATGTTCCGTTTCTCTCTTCATCCTGATGATCTCTTAGAACCTTTCTCTGAAAAAATACAGCATTTATATTTGTAATATTTTGTGAAGTCCTCAACATGAGTTTTTTAAAGAAAAAGCATTATTTTTAAGGAGAAAAATAAGAAGGTTTTCAGAGAATAACATTTTTTAAAGAAGTTTAACAAAAGTTAATGATTTTTTGTGGCTTTTAATTCCAGATGTTAACACTAGGAGAGAATGCATGTCCCTTTATAATGATTAGTATTGAGAGAGAGGTGGGTAGTGGCAGACTCTTGATAATGCCTCCCCATTTCAGCATCAGGTGTTGTGCTGTGTAAGCCTTTGCAGCAACTCCTGCAGTGCAAACTGACACTGCATAAGAGCTTTGCCATTTCTAAGCAGAGCTGGTGCTGCATCTCTGCATTGTTTTTAACTGGCAATGTTTTGAAATTATTGGAATGATATAATCTGTGCTAGGAAGGTGGATGATGGTTAAGAAGCTCACGATGTGCACTGTGAGAAAAGATGACAGTTGTGACGTGGTAATAACATGATGCATTTAGTATCTCTGTTATGTTTGTGTGTATTTGTGTACTTTGTGTAAGGTCAGAAATGTAAACTTGGTAGCATTTTCCTCCATCTGTAAGGCAGTAATTCTGGAACGCTGCCTCTGCACAATTAAAATGTGCCAACATAAAAAAAATCTCATCTTCACCCACACAAATAGAGAGAGGTGCAGGAGAATCAGTGCACTGAGAACTGAAAGCCAATCCTGGAAGGTGGATATGAAAGTTGTGTGTAGGGAGGTTATGGAGTGGCATGGAATGAACCCCTAAGGAAGGCAGTAAGATTAACCTTAAGAAGTTATAGTTGTGAGTCCATTTGTTTCACTCTACACGTAAGGATGTAATACGTAACAATATGGCATCTATTGCCTACACTAGCTATTAAAATACTATTAAGCACTGCAGGAAAAAGAAGAAAAGATAGACTTCAGTTTAATTGAGCACACTAAAGTGCACACTGCTTTCTTTTATTTTGGTTGTTATTTTTTTGCTGCAGTAACTGATGCATTATTTCTGACCTCAATACCTCCCTGAGATAGAATCTCAATTATTCCTTGCAATAAAAGTACTACTGATTTTTAGAGAGCTAGTTCTGAGAGACATCTCTTGTGAAAGAGATTTGTCTTGTGGTGTAGGTGTCATGCCATGTGTCTGTAAAAGGGATCTGATACGTAAAAAGCTGAGTCAAAGCCTGTGCCTGAAACTGTAGAGTTGGTTCTGCCCTTCTTCCAATTGACTCCAGCTCATTCTTTGCAGCTTTGAACAGGAACATCACATTTGGTGAACTTAAGGTACTTGATGTCATATGAGGTGTGACAATATGAATTATTAGCATAGGCAAGCTCAGCATCTGAAGAAGAATACTGGGATCTGCATTTCTTCAGTGAAAAAAAAAAAAAGGAAAAAATCTACCCTCCAATAATTTAAGGATTCTTTGTTACACTTAGCTAATGTGGGCAGTCCTTCAAACACATACTTGAGGATCCTAATTTCTGTCAATATTGATTCCAGTTTTACAACTCATGTAAATAAGTTTTTGGATTGAGTCCAATTCTAGTCTTTTCTAGACAGTGGTTTCTGTGATGATGTGGAGATAAATAATAGGTATGGATATATGGAGAGAATAACAGATAAATAATCCTGCATCATCTGTTAACATTCCCTAGTTCTCACATTAGGGATTATTTATTTCTTTATCACAGTATCATCAGGGTTGGAAGAGACCTCACAGATCAAGTCCAACCCTTTACCACAGAGCTCAAGGCTAGACCATGGCACCAAGTGCCACGTCCAATCCTGCCTTGAACAGCTCCAGGGGCGGCGACTCCACCACCTCCCTGGGCAGCCCATTCCAGTGTCCAATGACTCTCTCAGTGAAGAATTTTCTCCTCACCTCAAGCCCCCTCGTTCTGGCGCAGGCCACCTGAGAGAAGAGAGCAACCTCCTCCTGGCCACAACCACCCCTCAGGTAGTTGTAGACAGCAGTAAGGTCCCCCCGAGCCTCCTCTTCTCCAGGCTAAACAATCCGAGCTCCCTCAGCCTCTCCTCATAGGGCTGCGCTCAAGGCCTCTCCCCAGCCTCGTCGCCCTTCTCTGGACACGCTCAAGCATCTCGATGTNCCCGCTGCAGAGCCCTTCTGCCTTCCAACCCAGCCACATCAGCCCCCTGCTTGGTGTCATCTGCAAACTTGCTGCTGACTGACTCCATGCCCTCATCCAGATCATCTATGAAGACGTTAAAGAGGATGGGGCCCAGCACTGATCCTTGAGGGACACCGCTAGTGACTGGCCGCCAGCTGGATGTGACACCATTCACCACCACTCTCTGGGCTCGGCCCTCCAGCCAGTTCCTCACCCAGCACAGAGTGTTGTCATCCAAGCCATGGACTGACATCTTAGCCAGCAGTTTGCTGTGGGGAACAGTGTCAAAGACCTCGCTGAAGTCCAGATAGACCACATCCACAGGCCTCCCCACATCCACCAAGCGGGTCACCTGATCATAGAAAGAGGTCAGGTTGGAGAGGCAGGATCTGATAGATACCTTAATAAATGTTGGTGTATTTCTTGTGCATTTATAAAGTATCTTTTGATGAGAGAGCTCTGTAATGCAGCAGAGAAAAAGGTCAACTGGAAGCAGATTTTGTAAAGCCCTTTGTCATTTATAGGATATGGATTTGTTTTGAAAATGAAATAGAGTTTGACTGGTGATTTTCTACAATATGCTCCTTGTCCAGCTCTCTAGCATATTAAGTGTTTTCCAACAGAAATACTCCACTGAGTTTATCAGAGAAGTAAGATCTGAGGTAGCTGTAGTAAAAGCTCCCAAGTTAAATTTGCCATTCATATGTAGCTCTGGAGTCTGCACGGTGCCTTCTTTTTCCTCCGAGTTTGTAATAAATGATCTCTTGGAGGCAAATATGTCTGAGTCCTGCTATCGTTTTGTATTCAGAGGAAACTCACCATAGCTCACTGCACTGGCCTGAAAGATCCTAGTGACTGATGGTTCGTGCTCTCGTGCTTGGGCTGGGTAGATATGCCAGCATTTTACTGTTAATTTAAAATAACAATAATAAATCCCAAGAATGCATTTGGAAGTTCTATGGTTCTAAAGATTGCATTAGGGGTTTTGGTTGTTTGAGGTTTTTTTTGTTCGTGTGGGGTTATTGTTTCGTTATTTCTTTACTGTTATTAGCTTTTCTTTATTAGGGTTTTGCTTTATTATTTTTTTTTTTAGGAGAATACATAACCCCATTAAATTAAGTGGGAATGTACACAAAATGTAAGATGTGCTGTACAAATGAGTGAAAAATGTGCTTTCTGTTTTCAGCGGAACTGTCAGGTTTGCTCTTTATAGGAGATGCAATTCTACAGGTGAGTCAAATTGCGAGTTCTCTTGCTTCTGTTTTTGCTAGAAAAGTGAAATGAAACCTATACTTATGAAATGTAGAGTAAGTCTTTTCTTTATCTTTTTAATAACAGATTAATGGAATTAATGTGAGAAAATGCAGGCATGAAGAAGTGGTGAGCTTTTCTGTTTTTTTTTTTCAGTCTACTTCTTGTCTTGCATTGTTACTGAGATGACTGTACACTGATAGCTGCTATCAGCTGTAATATTCCTAACCAGATAGGAGTGTACCTTCTAGCATGGCAAGCAAGTAAGATCTCTCTGCAGTCTGTTCTTCATAAATTGGTTGTAATTGCTGTTCTCAGGCTTTTTTTTTTTTTTAATAGATATAAAAGATGATTATTTTATTATGCAACTTTTCTGTTACATAGTCCAACATTTCTTCTGGCTTATAGCTGTCCAATTTCAGCACTGCTACACCTTTCTGGCTGTGTGAGGTCATTTTAATTTCAAAAGCCGTGATTTGCACCATGTTGGAGATTTGCTGTTTAGTTGGTTTTAATCCCATTTAAAAACTGAAACAAAACTTTTCAGCTGCCTGTCATTCTGTGGCTGATACTTATGTGGGTGGTCTCCTCCTTCAGTTAAGCTCTTATCAGTATGGGATTAAAATGACAATGCGTTAAGGAGATTCCTTCTCGTGAAGCCATGTGTGTTTGGGAGCTCAGTAGTAGACTGCTTGTCTTGGTAAGTCAGCTTTGCTAAAAGTATGTATTTCTATAGCTGAGATTTTGCCTTCTCATAAGTGCTTTCATAAGAAACTGTGGTTTAGAATGCCAGAAATGAGAAGATTACCAAAGAATTGATTTTTAAAAGCCTGTGCAGCTCGATAGAATTTGTACCTGTGTATTAAAAATACTGTAGTACTCCTGTACTTGAAAGTTTACCTTTCTAAAATTTCCCTTGCCAATCCAGATATTTCCTTACAGTATTCTGTTATGTGACATGTCATTGAACCTGTGCCACCCAGATACAGAAAGCAAGAGAGTGAAGTTCTAATGAGCAAGTTAGGGCAGACTGAAAGAGTAGATCTCTGCTCTGTTCCTCAGAGTGCTTTTATGTGCTGATTCCAGGTTAAAAGTTTGTAGTGCAAGTCATAATTCATCCTTCAGAGCTTTTATTGTAACAACTTCCATATAGTCAGGCTAGTGGGCATATTTTTAGAGCTTTTAAGCTCTGTCTGTTCTACAGTGATCAGGTTTTAGTCTTTTATAAACTTAGCACACTTTGGTTCGATATACATTGATATGGTGAACAGGCTGTTAGAATTTCAAGACATGGAGAAAGACATCACTAAAAGTGTAGGCTTGCACACTCAAAGGCATATTAAAAGTTAGTAAGATCCCCAGGATATTTTACATTCTTCTGAGATAGTCTCTTAAACAATAGATTTATGTATAATTGTAGTAGTTATCTGTAGAATCATGGAATCACAGAATGCACTGGGTTGAAAGGGACTTCTGGAGGTTATCTTCTCCATCCTCCTTGCAGTAAGCAGAGACATCCCCAACTAGATCATGCTGCTCAGAGCCCCATCAAACTTGACCTTGAATGTTTCCAGGGATGGGGCCTCCACCAGCTCCCTGGGCAACCCATTGCAGTGTGCCACCATCCTCATGGTAAAGAGCTTCTTCCTAATGTCCAATTCAAAACTGTCTAGTTTGAAACCATTGTCTTAGTGCTACATGCCTTTGTCAATAACCCTCTCCTGCTTTCTTGTACATCCCTTTTGGGTACAGGAAGTTCTAGTTTGAGTACTTAGAAAAAAAAGATTTGGGGAAACTAAAAAGGGGCAGAATGACAGAGTAGCAAGTGTCATCCCACCTGGAGGTGTTCAGGAAGCATGTAGATGTGGTGCTTGAGGATATAGTTTAGTGGTCATAGTAACTGAGTTACACTTGGACTCAATCTTGATCTTTATCAACATTAATGATTGTATGATTCTGTGTTTGTGCAACATAATCTGCTTCTCAGACTCCTTATAGATAATTCTACCTGAATTAAAAACAAACAAACAAACAAAAACCCAAACAAAAAAAAACCCAAACAAAAAGTGTATCTTAGCAGTTTTGAATGTGTGTTTGCCTCTGTGCAAGTGTTGTAGGAGTTTAAGAAGCAGGTAAACTTTAAATCTTTATTCTGAAGAATTAATAGTAAATACTGAGCAACATTTAAATAAAATAAAATGTCCATATGACATTTTCTAAGCTAAAATTTGCAGAGGGGTTACAAATATAAAATAAATATAACCCCCAAAGTAAACGAACTCACGTATTTATTTCTTTGTCATGGAAGCACTGTAAGATGTTACATCTCTGTGGAATAAACCTGTTGTAAGGCTTACTGTCCTAGTGATAGATATGGTTATGTGTTGTGTAGTAATCTGTGGGTTTAGGCAAAGCCATGAGTAAAGTGTGAGTACGTGGACTGGTTTGGCAGCAGGAATTATAGGTGGGATTTTGTCTGCTGCATGCCGGTTGCAGGCTGAGTTGTTCTAGCACTTCTCTTTCACAGGGTCTTTGTTGTATACAGGATCTGTAACTTCAGTGTGAGGGTTAAAAGACAAAATAGAAAGTCTTTGGAACATAATTGATCACAGCAGGGAGTCAAACACTGGTGGAAACTTAAATTTCAATCCTTATTGCCTCTGGGCATTTTCAGTGGCTATGCAAAATACCTGAGCTTGGTGCTTTGTTTGATTTTCTGATATTTTTTCCCCCCTATAAAGTAATTAAGACTTAGAAAGCATCATATTATGTGAGAATATATGAGTGGTTTGGGCTATCTTAATGTCTTAGGAAATATTCCTTGAAAGGCAGTATGGAATTTATTTTCCTAATGTGCTTCTATGGTGAAATAAATCCATACTCTTCTGTGGTGAAGTATTAGCATGGGAGGAGGTCAAGGAAAAGAGAAATTTAGCAGTTCTCTTAAAAAATCCCTCAACATTCCATCAGAATGACCTGACGTGGAATGTTCACATGCTCTGCATTCTGCTTTCTTCTTTTCTTTTTCCTCTGTGCTCATACCAGGGCTGTGGACCTCCACGACTCATGTGTGTTCTATGAAACAGGCACTAAGGGACTGTAGTAGTGTTACTGCAGCTGGTGAAACTCTGATTCTTTATTTTAAAGCTGTGGTTTCATCCAAACTGTTTTTTGAGGTCTCTGTTATGAACAGTTTTGGTAATGTTTTTGTGTAAATGTGTTTAAGCAGCATCTGGCATTTGTGAAACAGGAGTGGAAACCAGATGATCTGAAATCCAACTTCATCTTGCCTTTGCAGATGTCTCTTGATAAACTGTTTTCATGTTATCTGTTTCTTTATTGGTGAAACATGGACCATGATCATGTTTAGCTCACCAAATTATATGAAGTACTTCAGAATCTGTTATAGAAAAGGATCTTTACATTAATTTTGTGCTGTTTGGTGACAGTGATGACAACAACCTGCAACTACAGATTGCCACCTACTGATAGCATGTGTTGGAGATCCTGTATTGTATAACTCACACCACAGCCGTTAAAATTTTCTTCTCTGAAATGAATAGTGACTTCAAATACTGAAGCTGCATACTCAGTGCTGTTAAGAGAAGACCATACTGAATCTGCAGTGTGTGTAGCCTTTGAATTAAAAAATGAAGTGTAAACTTTTTAGAGCTCCATATTTACTTCCTAGGAAGAGCACAAGTTGTAACTTTATTCCGTAGAGCTGCTGTTTTCTGTTTGAGGCTTGGATAGTAAAAAAGTCCTCATGTCACCTGAGTTACCCTGCTGCGATTAATGAGAACATCTGTTACAGTGTATTTACAATGCCCTTACTGACATTTAGAGGTAATAATCTGTCAAGTATTTCAGCACTGATTTCAAATAAATGTCTATCAAGTGGAAAAGAACTTAGTGAGTGTAAAGAGTTCAGCTTTTTTTCCTGTGTGATGAAAAATCCTTGGATTAAAATGTGTCCCGGCACAGCATTCTTAAGTCAGACAATTCCTTAATCTGCCTCCAGCTACGTTTTCTTCAGTGTTTAAAGAATTAATTTTTGTGCTAAACTCAGTAAAGACTTGAATTTATTCAGGCACTGTAATGTTAGACTTTTAAAATAAGTTAATGTGTTGCTTGTCTGCCTAATTGGTATTTTCACATCTGTTTCTCAAGATACCTCTAGATATATTAGTCATTGCATGAAGATTTCATCTCTTCAAACCACTTATCAGTACTACTGAGTTTTAACACAAGGGAGCAGAATATGTTGGCATGACTAATGCCAGATCTATGTGATTGATATTGTTATTTTCTTATTACAAAAAGAAAAAAATCCATTAGGATTTAGAGGGATAGAATGAAAGACTGAATCACCAGTTAAGTTGGAACATCCTTTACCTAACTGCCAGTGGTTCCTCCTTTTTCATGCAGCTCTATTAAAGCTGAAATCCAGAGCTGCAAAGAGAAGTGAGTTGAGCAGTGAATTTAAAGTGTGTACCATCAGACAGGCTTTGTTTGTGACCTTGTTAGATTGATATTTTACTGGAAAGACTCAGGTTTCTTTTCTTCTTTAGGAAGCGAATAGGATATTTTCATTTTTATTTGTTCAAGTCTGTGTTTGACTCTCCAAAAGACTTTTTGAAAGCTTTCGCTCTTTGCCGTACCTTCTGTCTGTGGATCTCTACCTCAATTTGACTTTAGTATAGGCACTTCATTTTTGCTTCACTGTGCATAGATGTAATGTCCTACAATAGCTTAAAAAAAAAAAAAAATTAAGATTGATGGGGCTGGCTTTCTGGTACAGGACCAGAGTCCTGATTATTTTAAACTTCTTTCTCTGTTGTTTGTATTTGAGAAAGCAGAGTCCACTTAGGTGAGGTGTTTAAGTTTTGTGGTTTACTTGGATTACCTACTCCATGCTAATCTAGTGAGACAAGAATAACATAGAGAACATACAAAAGGAAATAAACATACATAAACCAATCTAATTTAATGTAGGAAAAAAGCAAAACCTTCTATAGGTTGAAATTTATCTTCTTTTGCCACTATTGCAAAGATATAATTTACCAATGAGGGCAAGAAAATGCTGTCCAAGTGACACTGCCTGTGTTTTGTTCAAATAAGTAACAGTCCTGTGGTATAGACTGAAAGCCAATGTTCAGTTCTAAAAGGCAACCTCTTTATTTCTTGTGTCTTGACTCAGGCCCAAGAGAGCACATTGTGAACTGCTTTAGCTAGCCAGGAGTCCAGATAAGAGGTGTGCTCAAAGAAGTGCATATGTGCACACACGTAGAGTATTCTGACATCTGACATAACTCTTCAGAATTGTCATTGTTCTGGCTATAGTAAGATCAGGTTCATGCCAGGAAGAAACCTTTTATCCAGGAGTTATCTAACACCTGTGCATACTTGTAGGTCTTATTTTTCTTCTCTACAATGGGTCTTTGTCTTTTGACAGTTTGTTCGGTGGAGGAGGAAGAGGAGAGGAGAATGGACTCTATATATTTTTCAGTAGTATCCAGTGTTGGACTGTTCCAGCCAGATACATGGAGGTTTCCAGATGGCCCACCCCATACCTCTCAACCACTAGTATGGTACAGTATGGTACTGATGTTTTGGTATCTGTTTGTCAGGACTGGGCCTATTTCTAGAAGTAAACATTCTTTGTTTTGCCCTGATAGTGTCTCTCTACAAGTTCTGCCTGCTTCTCATTTGCCCTTTTGCAAGCCTGCAGCCAGTAAAACAGCTTCCAGTAGTGAGGGTCACAGATGACAAGAAAAAGCTTTAGTTCAGGTGTGGTTAGAGAGGAAAGAAACTCTTCATTAAGTATTACAGCGGTTACCCATTCTTTACAGCTAGTGCAGAGCTGTTCCTTCCTGTGCAGTTAGCACACTTGAGAGCAAAATGGGAGGCCTGTCACTGCTCAGGCTGGAGCGGTGTTACCAGGATACTGACGTATATCTTCAAATGAGCTCTAGCAAATGGGCATGGCTCTGTTCCACTTCACGTGCCCTTGTCAAGCCAGTAGTGAGTCAGAATATTTCAAAGGTTCTAATTATGCAGACCTGTTAAGAGAAAAGTTCAAAGCAATGTTCTACATCAAAAGCCTCCTTTATTTAAGGTGTTTGTGTGCAGTGCTGAGGATATATCTCTTTTCTATGAAATGCTGAAATGCCTTCCCATCTTGTACTGTTCTGGGCATGATGTATTTACATATTAAGTGGGTTGAGAGACACGCTTCAGAAAATGTTCACCATAACTCATTCATCTTAAAAGGGTTTTGACGTCTTCTGTTCAATCATTTACGTGAAAAATCTGATACAAGACACATTGCAAGTCCCTTGTACAGTTCTGGCTGCAAAGCATTATTTTGGAGTCACTCATTACGGAGATAAGTGTTGGTGAGAGCTAAAATTTACCCTAATGAATGTTAACAAATAACTTATTTTGGTTAAACATCGTTCACCCTGAAAGACTGCAAGCTTTTACAGAGTGTCTAAAGCATCTTTCCATCAGTCACTAAGGTTATAAAGTAAAATTGAGTCACCTGTACAACAATGGCAGCAACAAAAAAGCTGTAAGACAGAGTATTAATTTTTTCCTAATTAAAATACTTGGCAGTTCAAGAACGTTTCATTTTTTTTTCACTTCTGCTGTATCTGTAGCTTTTAATATCCCACAAGGCATCAAACCCAAGATCTTTGTATCTCAGCAGGAAAGTGTTATCTAAATAGAAGCATATTTTTTTGGAATCCTCTTTCTTTGTAGATTGTTCCTTAGATGGCTTTGAGTTCTGTAGCATCAGCACCATTTCACTTGCTTTCTGATTGTTTTTTTTCTCCCATGGAAACTGACAGCACAGAAAATTGTGCAGCCAGAATTATTAAGCTTTGAGGGGCCTAGATTCAGTGACAACGAAGCCTGAATTCTGTGCATTCGTTAGTGGTATTCTGAGATATTCACCTAGCAGCGATAGAATGGAGTTCTACAAAACATTTTGTTCAGGTTTATTGTTGATGTTGCAATTTTTGCTTCAGAAAACACATCCACTCTGTATAGGACTCCGTAAAATGATGGGGTTATAAGATTTGGTGCTCTCAAAGGGTAATTAAATGCTGGCAAGAGTGGTTTTCAGCAGGGTTATTGCCTAATTAGGAAAACAAGAGAAGGTAAAATCAGGGTTGCAGTGGAATAAGTAGCCTAATCTTTTCAGATGAATATATCAGGTTTATGCTTAACTTTGAAAGCTACGAAGACCTCTTGCAATGAACTGATTAAACTTGTAATTCAGCACATTTTCATCGTTATGCTGAAATATAAATTAGCCTTTTTTTGCTTCCTTGGAATTCTATGTTAATCTCTTTTATTTCCAAAAGAGCTGTAAATGTCCTTTAGTTAATTAATATCACTCTGAGTACCTCCAAACTCGGTTTTGTTTAGAACATTAACATTTAAATGGTGATGAAAATGATCCTAAAAGTGTTGAGGCAATATTATTTGTGAAAATTTCATATTAGAGGATGGCTGTGTTGGATCTTAGTCCAGCAAAATGTGTATGCATTTTCAAGTATTCTACTAAATGAAAGACTTCATATTTTACAAATATTTATGAAGAACAAAGTAATTTTCTCAATGTCAGCTGGATGCAGTAGTTATTCTCCAGCACAGTGGCTGCCATTACATTAAGGGGGATGAAAATATGCAAGAACATGTTTTCTCAGCTGAAAACTTTTAACCACTGTGCACCTTCCCTGAAGTACTGAAATATCTTTTTCAGAGATTAGATCCTGAGCTTCCAAAAAGTTAGCAGTGTCAACTGCATGCATTGATCTGAAACACTGCTTCAAACACAAATTTGTCCAATAATTATTCTTGAAGCCATTTCGAAGTTGATGACATGCAGAACTTGAACAAGTAGGAGTAGGTTTATACGTTAATATTTATTCAAATTCTGAATTAAAATTTGATTTCAAACTCTTTAAGACCATTTTGTATTCATTTTTCATGAGCATTTAAATGGTGGTGCTTGATTAGTGTGATTATTCATGAAAAGTAAATGTTAAGGTCGTATTTGCCAACAGCAAATTTTTATATTGAATATGCTAATGTGAAATTTGCCACTAGCTGTATGTTTGACCCCAGGCTAGCAAAGGAATTAGTGGGAGCAAACTCTTATTCTGGGACTGGTCTTTCTTTTCTCACGCCAAACCAGGGCTCTCCTTAGTCAGACAAAATGTTCAAGCCATGTTTTCAACAATCTTAGGTTTATCTCTGTTTGTAAAAGATGAAAAAAAATACCTGAAGGGATACCACAGGAAGGCTGGAGAGGAACTTTTCATAAGGGTGTCTAGCAATAGGCTGAGGGGGAATGGTTTTAACCTGAGGGAGAGTAGATTTAGACTGGATCTTCAGTAAAAGAGTAGTGAGACTCTGGAACAGCTTGCCCAGGGAGGTTGTGGATACCTCCACCCTGGGGATGTTCAAGGCTGGATTTGATGAGGCCTTGAGGAGCTGAATTTAGTTGAAGGGTGTTCCTGCCTATGGCAGGGAGGTTGGAGTAGATGGTCTCTGAGGTACCTTCCAACCTAAGCCATTTTATGATTTCATCAGTCTCCTAGATTTGTTATATACAAATAGAAAACTATCTCAAAGTTTTTTTTGTTATTCAAGAGAATTTGAATTTCCTATTTCATATATTTAAAAGTAAAAGAAAAAACATATATGTATGAGAAATGCTGTTTAATTTTAACTCCAACAGGAACAGTTCTAATCATTTCTAACATTTTCAAGGTTACTAAGATACTTGTCTCATTAATCTTGCCTAGTTTTCCAGAACTCCTGTAATAAATATTTACAAAACTACCTGTTTGTGAATGAGCTCAAAAAGATAGGTGCCCAGTGGCTGAATATATAACATTCAAGACATGGAACAGCTGTGAACGTTTGAACTTCTTAAAACTGCATAACTACACAGACCATTTAGGGTAGCTGAGCAATTCTGGGGAAGCAGAGCCTTACATTGGTTATGTGAAAACAAAGATAAGCATTTCTGAACTCCACCCTGTGCTTACTACCTATAGATGCACCAAAAAGGTGAAATTTGGAATAAGTTTGCATTGAAGTCTTATTTTTTTTGATTAATTTCTGGGAGAGGTGGAGGTTTTCATATGTATATTCTTGTCATGAGCAACTGCATGTAATGTAGAGCTAAATGGCTAATAAATGCATCTTTGAGTATTTACCTACTTCTATGCACCCCAGTCCAAGACCAATAGTAGTGGATGAAACATAGGTGGGGAAACGAGACCCAGTGTTTGAAGTTAGGATCTATCCTTGCATTAAAATCAACTGTCTGAAGCTTAGCTGGAATGGGTCAAATGATATATATGTAGACCATGGTAAATAATGTGCTAGAGTTGGAATGAATATGTTTTATTTTTCAGACATGGTATGAAATATTTCTGTTCAGGGACTGTGGTGTCTCCTATGACTGCAGGGTTTGGTGTTCCAAATTTTGATGCATTTAAAATTCTAGCACATTTTAATTTCTTGCTTTTCATAGTACCTTTGTTGAAGTAATAGCCTTTTAATGATTTAATGTGAACTATGGTGACCAGTAAGTGCAATCTCTAGTGAAACAGAATTCAAAATTAGGGTACATGACCTAAGAATGCAAATTAAGCACTTAGAGCAATTTTCCTTTTTTAATGAGTGATATTTATTAATGATGCTAAGATTAACGAAAGAAGAGTGGGAGAATGCTGGAGACTCTTCCTTCCTTATTTTCTTTTTCTCAAATGTTTGCATTGATATTTTTACTGAGGCATTCCTACATTACTTTTGAAAAGATAAGCATGCAACTGAGCAGTAACTGCAGCCTATGCAATTGAAAGATTACTAAACGTTTTAGGACTATGGAGAATAAGTTTAAAGGTTTCCAGAAATCTGTCATCGCATCTTTTACAGAAGCTTGTCAGTATTCCAGTCCAGAAGTGTTAGACCTAAAAGTTTACAATTTTTTTTCCAGCTTGATTTTAAATATATCACAGAAGTTACAATATCCTCTTTTTTAACCTTGGAATTGCATTGAAGAAAGAACTGACAGGAGTCTGTGTCCTCCGTGACCTGTATTTGCTCCTGGTACTCTGTTTCCTGATGGATTTTTTGTATTAATCTCTTTTTCCTATCTTCTCATCACACTTACTCATATTGCTTATATCTGATTGTTTGTTTTCTTTGCTGTGAATGAAATGATCTAAGTGTCAGCTCAGATAAATGGCTTCCTTTTGTAGGAAGGCTTGAAACATGCTGAAATCTCTCTGTTTTTAAAGGTGGATCTCTTAATTTTCTGCTAATGTTTTATACAGGAGTCTTGGGGTTGCAGGTTCTGGTACCTCTGTATTTAAAGCTCATGAGTCTCTGAAAAAAGGATCGATGCAGTAGGCCTGAATATAGCTGTAAGATGACTGGTACAGCATTGTCCATCTGAAAAACCACCTGATGGACTGTTTTAAACAAGTACTGTCACTTGGAATCAAGAAAAAAATTCTTTCTAAGTGGTCAGTCTGATGGGACTTGTCAAAAAGCATCAAGCCCTGAATCTTTGTGTATGTTTCTCTGACATGATCTTTCATATTGCGCCTTAGCTAAAGCATGCACTGGGTAAGTGCTACCTCCATTCAATTCCTGTGTCATCTTGAGAAGCCATAAACCTATATCTGCCACTTGTCAAAATAATTGCTGAGCGGTAGGTTCAGTAAGGTATCTTTGCTGTATCTGCTAATCTTACCGCATCATCCTGCACTGTTTCAATGCAGTGCCAGTAGCAAAATAAAGGGAGAAAAGAGTTCTGGATAGAAGGGCATCCTCCATCCTTGGTGTGTCCACCGTTCTGCCTTGTATTTCCTTTTGCCTTGTTTGAGGAAGGTCAAGGAAGGTCCCAGTTCAGCTGTGCAGCTCATTTGGGTTTGGATCTAAATACCTAATGCAGGTTCTAGAACCAGACAGCAAAAAAAATTAAACCTACAGCTAAGATACTACCAAACTGTCATCTGAATTATACTTTGAGTTGTGCAGCCTGAGTTGGAATTGCTATACTAAAAGGATGTTCTGTCATAAATGGTCTTCTCTTGCAGTATATCAACAACAGAAATTTTATGAAGGGGAAAAACACCCAAGCATTTTATGGCTTGTGCTGTTCTATCTGTTGATTAACTTTCATTGTTGGTAAATACTGTGATAAATATTAGATCACAGGAAAGAAAAAGTCCCCATACAGTGATGTGGTTTTAATAAAAATATTCTGTATTAACTACATGGCTTTTACTGAATAAAACATTGCTTTTTTAATTAAAGATAATTCAAGACAGTTGAATTAAGCTCTCTAGCTTTGGGCTTTCTATGTAGTGGTACCAAAATGTGTGGTGCTGTATCTGCTAGTAAGCTTGACAGTACTGCATTGTGTTAACTGCACAATATGCAGGATTTAATTTATCAAAAAAAAAAACAAAAAAAAAATCCCCTTTAAAGCACATTGGAGAGTGGAATTTGCTGCCATTTCAGAGAACACAGATCTTGAGGACTATATAAGTTTTCTGTTTAAAATGTTTACAACTTTATTAGTGGCTGAATTTTAGTGATAATTTAAGAGGGAATTTACAGTCGTATTTGGGAAAGAATCCTTACTGAAGTCAGAGGGACTCCATGCTTCAGTGCTTTCCTGAATATATTGAGAGAGACTTCAGCATATGCTCAACTGTTTCCTTGAACTGGGGCTTCAGAAGGATGTATGAAATTAAAAGGCAGTATAATTATAGACATTATTAACATTTCAGACTAGTGCTATTACTCTGTAGAGATTTTATTCACCATTGTCACATGTTTCCATAAAATTCACTTCTTGAAAAAGTCTGTTCTTCAAATGACCCTCTTGCAGTCATTGCAGTAATTTCATGGAGATAGAGGCTCTGTTGCTCAGGAAACACTGGCTCTCCTAAGTTCACTGTTTCATGCAGCTAATGGTTCAGAGAAGCACAAGTTAGTTTTTTTTGCCTGTCTCGCTTCGCTCAGGAATATCCTAACTTTATCTAGGGCTGCTTGTGGTAGAAGCAAATCAATTCTTGATCCCACTGGCAATGAGCTTGTGCTTTGCATAAGGAAGTTTATTGATAGTATTTAACATTTATGTCAGTGTACTTCTTTCCACATTGACTCATTCCACATTTACCATGTATATGGTTTCTAATACAGCAGCAGGAATTTCACATGTGGCCATAACATTGAGGAGACATTAGAAGATTTCAGTGTGACAGCTTCTTCCCGTTGCAGGGATGACTTCACTAGACACTGCTCATCAACAAATCAATAGCTAGTATTGCTCACTGGATGCAATCAAAAATGAAAATAAATCAAGTAGTAGCAGTAGATTTTCATTCATTAATCCATACAACATCTCTATAAACCTATTAAGTGTGACTGCTGTTTCTTGTTAACTGTTAAAATAAAACCCTGGTATAGTTAGGTTAATTCATATCCCTAATTGGAATCTAGGGCTTCATGGAAGTTCTCAATAATATTCAAAATGCAAGACTTTGAAGGGAAAAAAGCCCCACACGTCTTGAATAGTTGGTACAGCCTCTGGAAATAAACAGATGATTACCTTTCAGTGATGCAGAGAGTAAGGAAATCTTTTATATGGTGCCTGGTCTTCCACTTTCTGCAGCCTGCTTGAGAAATTGTCAGGTTGAACACATAGGTGTACAGGCTTACTCTGAAGGAAGTTTTTATCCATGTCTTATGGTAGAGAGGTAAAATCTTGTTAGACATTGGAAATACAAGATATGCTACTGAGTTAGTTTTTCTCAGATAAGTATCTCATGGATTTACTGCTATGAATTTGTCTCACTCTCACCAAAGTCTTTGTATGTGATGAAAAAAAGTCTTAGGAAGTTGTTGCAGTTTCATTTTGATATTTTTTAAATACTCTATTGATTCAGCATCAGTAGTCCTTCCAAAAATAATGTTCCTCTATCAGTTCCTGGAAGTTGGGTGAATGTATCTCTTTATATACTATGGCAACTCTTCTAACTATTTTTATTTCATGTACATTTAGAAATGCCTTCTCTGTTGGTAATAACAAGTGGAAAATTTCTTGCTTGTATAGCTATGTTTCATTAATGGTGAAAATGGCTGTTTTCTAGTACTGATGATGCTCTAATTCTGTTCCTAGATTAATAAGAATTGTAATTTGTTGCTAGCTTTAACTTGGGTAATTTGATTGTATAGGTATTCTAGGAGCATTGTGTCTTAAAATTGCCACTTTGTGTCTTGAAAGCAAGCAATTATGAACTAGTCTCACTCATCAAGTAAATAGCTAATTTAAACAAGACAATAAATGTAAGCTGTATTCTACCCAGTGTTGGAATGTAGTTGTGAGGGATGAAATCAGTGATCAATTAGCAACTGTATGCAGTATCTTCATTAACATTTCTTTTTTTTGGAAGGTCCAGACAGAATTCCATGCAGTAAGAGTTGAGGTGGAAAAAAATCTGCAAATCTTTTTCTCTTGTTTTATTTTTTTTTTTCAATCTACTGAAAAAATGTGCTACCACTTCAGCGCCACTGTTCAGCCTTTAATGAGTCAAGGTTTGCAGTTACTTAAAATACATCTTACTCCTGAAGAGAGAGGGTAAGCAAATTAAAACCTTTTTTCTAGTTTGTGGACTAATGTATCAGGAATTTTACATAGTTATACAAAATATGGAAGTAGACTGTGCAGAGTGTTAAAAATCCTGAAAGTCTGAAGTAGTCCTGATAAACTGCAAATTCTTAATAGATCTTCATTGTTGGCAGGAAATAGAAAATGATCCCTAGCTTTTTAGTCATCACTCATTTTTATCATGTATACAATATGTGATGGTGCTGGCAATAAAATCTGGAGTTTGTTGCTCTGATCAACCTAGCTCCAAGGTGTCCTTATAAATCAGAAAATATGCTATAGCTCTTCAAAAGATGTGTAAGTGGTTTAAATAGTCTCCTTCCCTCTTCTGTTTGACAGTAACCTTGAAACACATCCAGAGCTATCACTGCCAGAAATAACGAACAGGCGTTGTCAATGATTGTGCTTGATTGACAAGGTATTGGCAATGTATATGCAGTAGAAGGGAGCCTTCTTCTGAGGAAGCAAGCAGGATGGCTGAGCAGATAGCTATCCATTTCTTTATCTAAAAATTATATCCTGATTGACAACTGGTTTCTTCAGCACGTTTGTGAGTTTACTCCAGAGGTAAAAGCTCATTTCTGCTTTGTTAGTGGAATATGCTGCCAGTTCATCAGGTCCACATGGATGTACTTGTGCAGATAATTAATAGTTTGTGATTATGCGTTTTCCAAGCCTGAAAAAGCAATGCACTTAAGTTCACGCAGTCCTTACTTTACCCAAATAGCTGTGCAAAGCTTTGAGCTAAACTGATAGTAGGCTATGGGGAAGACATGAAATAATTAACATGCCAGTATCTCTGACTGCTGGTGGAATTCTGCTCACATTGTAAAACTCTAGAAATCCATACTGTGTTGTATCTTCTAGACTCCCTGTTTTCAAGTGGGTTCATTTGGGTTTTTTGTAGACATAATTCTCCAAAACAATTACATTAATTTTGTCTGTTCCCTTTTTTTTGGTGACAATTACTAATTTTCCATTCGTGGATGTGAGCTGTTCTGGTATACTGCTACAAACAATCCTCAGATAGCAGATTTCCTGTTGTACCTCATTTCAGTTTCTGCATGGGTGAACAGTAGCATGATGCGTATGTGTAGAAAGTAAATGAATCCTATAAGGGATGTTTGAGTTAAAGCAGTTCAGCAGTTGGTCATTTTTTAATGTAAAATAAAGACAAGAAGTGTAAAATTAGCAGTGAAGCTTTCAACTGAAAGCTGCAAAAAGGACAATTAATACATTTAATTTAAAATCAGATTTTCTTCAACTAACCTTGTTTCCCCAAATGGCTTTGTCAGTGACAAGGAAGTAAGTGAAATGAGATCGATAGCTCATCTCCATTGTTGTAATCATTACCTAGTAGTCTTGCTTTTTAACCTTTCATCTCCCTTTAGCCTTTATTCTGCATGCCAAAATGCAGTCACTTTCTGGATTATGTTTCATACGCTCCAAAATACACTTCAGTGTCTTGCTGATTTCAACTAAAATGTGTGCTACCTTAAGTTCTTCATCCTATGACATAAAGAAGTTTTAGAGAGAGGTTAGAAGAAAGGTTGCAGTGGAATACTTAAGGCAACTTCAAGCCTTTGCAAAGCAATTTATTATCAAATGAAGTCATGCAGACTCATTTGTGGCTTGGTTAACTCTTAAAAGGAGAAAGATACAGGGGCAGAGTTTACTGTCTAGGCTTCTTTCATGAGCGATGTCCACTTATGCTCAAGTATCTTTAAAGATGATTCCATAAATTAAAGTTGTGTCATGCTGTAACTTCACTTGTTTCTTCCCCAGTCCTGAGTGAAAAGAGAAAGGTTGCTTTTTTTAAGGCAGAGCGTATCTGTATTTTTTGTGCACTTTGTCTATCCACATCTATAATTCCAATAGACAATATGTGCCTGTAAGTTCTTGTTTTGTCTCTGAACTGTGTGAATGCTGCATAAGGGAGGAGAAGGATGAATTTTCCATGCGTGCTGATGAAACAGTATGATTTCTCAGATGGAATTCAGGACTTTGGAGTCTTGATCTGCTGTTATACAGATTACAAAATCATCTTCTTTCTGTAAAATAAGTACTGTTTAAGAATGATAATGTGTAAAACATAAGACTTGGGAAGTGCTTGTCAAAGAGGCTCATGTAACAGATTAGATTTCTTTTCTATGCAGTTTAAGTTGATGAAATTTGTTGTGATGTCTGTTTGTTTGCACACGTACATATAGATACACACTGCGCTGTAAATGGTGCCTTGAAAATCACTGTGCTACTTGAAACAAGAAAAGTGCCAACATTTTCAGGGTGGATCTCTGGTACTGAATCACATCATTCTGTCATCATATTGCTACTATTCTGTAGCAACCAGTGTGGAGTAGAAGTATTGTGTTTAAAGTCCACATTTTCTTTTCTTGAAGAATTTCAGTTAATGCAGTGCTTCCATATGAAAGCATCTCTGCACACACACACATACAAGTGTGTGAGTGTATATATGCAACTAAATGTGTAGCATATATTGTTGAGAGGCAGAGATTCAGGAATAACAGTCCTCCATAAATTATTTACAGGGCTTTCTTCTAAGCAGTAGCATGACAGAGAGGCTACCTTGAAAGCACAGCAGAAACGGAGCAGATACATATCCCTGGAGGTGTTTAAGGCCAGGTTGGATGAGGCCTTGAGCAACCTGCTTTAGTGGACGATGTCTCTGTCTAAGGTGGGGGGTTGGAGCTGGATGATCCTTGAGGTCCCTTCCAACCTAGACCGTTCTATGATTCTTTGTGCTAGTTTAAGATGTTTGTCTAACAGGTCACTGCATAGCAGCTCTCTAAACCCTGCTATCAGTGACCTGGCTCTCTTCACAGTATGAGTGCTGTCACTCAGATGGAGACATGGAGCAATCTTCTGTCTCCATAAGCCCAAATAAAATGAGCCCTTGGAGAGTTGTGAAGAACAGGAGATATTTTACAAAACACAACTGTGTGACCTGAGCCTTCTTGGGTCTCATAAGTGGATTCGGACGTTATTTGTCCTGAGTACTTTGCTCAGCTGCCTCTGTGCCTCATTCATGCCGCTCTGAGGAGGTGCCTGTCAGCCCTACCATACAACAGCTAAAGGTATGAACAAGAGCCACAGGAATTGGGACTCCCAATTGTGAGAGACTACAGCAAGGCTGGGTAGGTGATATATGCGTTCCTCTGTCCAAAATGCAAACTGCCCTTTGGCAAAACCCAAACTTGTGCTCATCTAAGACTTAGAGCTTAAAACTGGTACTTCTCCTCTGTGGCTTTAAGGAAGATTAGGTCTCTCATCCATGCTGGAGTGCTTCAGCTAAATTTAACTCTGCCTGTTGGAAAGATTTACTCATAGGATTATGGCGCAGCTGTGGAAACTGCTGCTATTGTTTTGGTTGGTGATTTATGAGACAACCTCAGTGAGGAGGAAAATATTGAGTTTTTATTTTCTATGCTTACATGCTAGTGTGCATGATGCCAGATGAGAAAGAAGGAGGTGCACAACTGAACAGCACTGAGGAACAAGTTGTGCAACAGCACACTGCAAAGCCAGTGCTTGTATAGGAAGCCAGTTCCCCTCCTCCACGTTACTTGCATGTGTGGCTAGAAGCACACCAGAGAAGCATATTCTAAGTTTTGCATCTTGCTTTTTAAAAACAATGGAGAATTCAGGATCATAGCAATAAATTTCTAGGCAGTTATCTTCCGACATGTGAAAGCTGTGTGGTGTTGCTTGCATTTGCTGATCACATCTTTGGTCAGACATTTCTTTCAAGGTGTCCTGTCTGTATTTCTGTTACAGGTTCAGGTCCTTCGTAACGCAGGGGAAGAAGTGACCCTAACTGTGTCCTTTCTAAAAAGAGCACCTGCTTTTCTCAAACTGCCTCTGAATGAAGACTGTGCATGTAAGCCTTTATTACTTGGCCAAGAAAACTCAATTCAGTGCTCAGGAACGCTTCAAACCTACTGTGCATTAAGGGTGATTGACTACAGCTTTTTTGGTCAGTGGTGCTGCCTGAATACGAGCTCCTCATTTTGCCAAGTCTTGTAGTAGCTTTCACCTCAAGCAATAAATTGCTATCTTTGCTTGAGAACCAGACCACCAGGCATCTGGCTGGCGTGAATCAGCAAAGTGGCAGGTAAAACAGGGGAGCTGAATTAGTTTCCAGTAGTGCACATCCTGATGCAGAGTGTTTAAAAGCAATTTTTCAGGCAGCATCTGCTAACATTTTAGTCTGAAAGAGTTTTGTGTTGTAAATGTGAAAATGAGATTGTGTGTGTCTATTCAGAGGGCTTAAATTTGCTGTTTAAAATTCAAAGACTTTGGTGGAGGTGTCTGTCTACCTAAAAATAAATTACTCTGGATGATTTGTATTTTGTTTAAGTCCAACTGAGTTTTAGTCAACTAGCCCCATGAGAGACATATGGAGACAGCTGCCTTCCTTTAATTATATTAAATTGTAAGTGTGGGTGCATAATTACAGACAGTTACAGCACATCTAAGCATATTTATATGTCAGCCTGTGCCTTTTGTCACTGCTGCTTTCCTTCTTCTTGCTCCTAGGAGGGTAAAATACGCTATCTAATTTTTAAGGGAAAAAAAAAACCCCAAAACAATAAATATTTGAATACTTTCAGTTTTTCATGTTAAGTTGATAGGAGCTAAATAAATTATTCAATAATATTTTATACAGTCATTTTTGTTTAGATACTGTCTTCATCTTCTATCTAGGTTTTAATTTTTAATGAAACAAGGAACCCCATTTTCTTAAAAAAAAATGGGTCCCACTACATTTGTCCCCTTTGAGGTATCACAGAGTACTCCATATAATGCACACAAGCATGCATGTGCTATGTGCTATCCTGTCATGATCCTTTTGAGGTCTGTCACTATGGTTTCTCTAAGCTATTAGGATAGTTAGATTTATCAGTGAGCATAACAAAAGCATCACTCAACTTGTTTCTTCAAGTAGAAACCAAATGAGGAGGTACACTTAAACCCTTTTATCATCAAATTTGCCAAGACCTTTGGGATTTTTGTTTGGTTTTTTTTCCTTACCAAGCAGATTACTAACTTCTTTAAGCAAGTATCCAGGAAAGAGATTCTTGAGCCTTTACTTATCTTTAAAAAGTGCTCCAATCAAACAAGAAGACAGATGCTGGTTGACTAGAGAAAGTAAATGAATGTTGGATATGATCAAACTAGTGCGGGGAGGGGAGTAACAGATACAGACAGATTTGAATTATAACATTATAAATTAATTAAGTTTGGGGTTTTTTTTTGGGGGGGTGTATATTCATGTTTGTATTAGGTGCCCCCAGTGACCAAAGCAGTGGCACGTCCTCTCCTCTGTGTGACAGTGGTTTGCATCTCAACTACCATCCCAACAACACGGTAAGAAGAGCTCAGTTTCTTTATGGAATTACATAGAGTACTGACACTATAATAGCTAAATGGAAGTAACTAATAAGGGAGAGCAGCATGGGAGGAACTCTAAGAGCACAAAATTACTACAAAAAAAAGGTGTTTGAAAGGAGGCTGGATGAGGCAGTGCCATGGTTTAGTTAAATAGACAAGTTAGGTGATAGGTTGGATTTGATGATCCTAGAGGTCTCTTCCAACTTGGTTAATTCTGTGATTCTGTGAATATTAGAGCTAGACAGTTCCATGGGGGGCAGATAGAATTGCCATATTAATATATGGCTGTGAATTAAATTAGTGACAAATTATACCAGCGGAGATTGTGCTTTGGGAGATATAATTACTATTTTTATCTGGGCAACAGAGATTTTTTTCTTCTAGACCATTTTCAGAACACAGGAATTAAAATGATGAAAAGATACCTATTTAAAAAAAAACACAGAAAACATTCTTCAGAATATTTTTCCAGGATTGTGATTTCATTTATTATCTAAAACTTCTGGTGAAGGAAGATTTAGATGCATGATTTTGCCTATGTTTTAAGGTGAGAACATTTTGCTTCTGGTAGCTTCAAATCTTACTGAAGAATGATAGCATTAAGAGACTGAAATGCTGCAGATATATGGTCAGAATTTTAGTTAAACCTCCCACTGAAGAGCAACAAGGGGTTTTAAACTGTTGCCTTAGCCGGAACATACAACATTTCTGTTAGTTTACAGAGTTCTGAAGGTTTATTTGCTGCATTTTTGGCTTTGTGATAAGGTAAAATAGATAAACAAGTCAGTGTACAGCAGAGTTATTACAGATACAAATAAAACCACCCCACACAAGAAAAACCACACTAAGCCAAACCAAACACACAAAACCAACAAACAAAACCCCGGACAAACAAAAGAAGCAAAACAGAAATGTAAGCCTTGTTGAGTGGACTTTGCTGCTTTTTATTTCTGACTTACTTTAGTGTTTTTTTCATACTTCACTAGTAAAGGTTTTAAATAGAAACCTGAAGGCTTAAAATTCAGTAGTGCAGATTTTAAGGTAGATTATGTTCTGGAACACCTTTAGGATTTATACACTTCTGTGGAAGACAGAAATCATAAAAAAGAGATTTGAAAAAAAAAAAGAAAGAAAATTGAGAAATAACAAGTCAGGAGACAGATAAATCTGTTGTAACATTAGAAGCAGACTTTTCTCAACAGCCTGTCTAGTTTGCTGTTGTGGAGGCAGGGAATTCATGTGGTCGAGTCAGGAATATATACAAAAATAGAGCTATTTTATTTTCCCCAAAACCTGCCCCCAAAACTAGATACAGAAATTAATTCAGTTTTAAGTAGCAGATTCAGTCAGATTGAGAAGATGTACAAGGATACCATAGGTAATTTTGACTGTTTTGGAAGTCATAACTTGGAAAAGGCTAAGCTATTAAACGTAGCATCCCCCACTATTATTCAGGCTGAGCCATTAAGTTCACTCACAGGTGAGTCAGGCTGGCTGAAAGGAAGGGCAGTCCAGATGCTTGTCCCCTTGCTCCTCTGAAGGTCGTTAAGGCCTATCAAGCCTGCGTAAAGGGTGCTTAAGGTGGAAGCCGTCCAAAGCAGAGACGGCCCTGTCCCTCAGGAGCTTGTCCTTTGGAGCACCAGGGGCTCCTTCTGCAGAAGCTGTCCAGGCAGGGGAGAACTCTAAGGCGGGAACCTCAGGCTGGAAGTCCCCCCAATACTTATACCCTTCCTAGACAAAGGGTCGAGTTACCACTGCCTGGGCACCAAGACCACAGCCAATCCCCAGCCCAATTCCAGCGCGGGCACTGCATGGGCACCCCTCGTGCTGGAAGGGCCCCTTGCTCCCCCGCTTCACGCCTGCAAGGCAGAGTGGGGAACAGGTCTTTTCGTGCCTTTTCCTCTTCCATTCAAACCACAGAGGGAGAGGAATTTTGGGGTACACAGGACTCCAGGACATCACAGTATCACCAAGGTTGGAAGAGACCTCATAGATCATCAAGTCCAAGCCGTTACCACAGAGCTCAAGGCTAGACCATGGCACCAAGTGCCATGTCCAATCCTGCCTTGAACAGCTCCAGGGACGGCGACTCCACCACCTCCCTGGGCAGCCCATTCCAGTAGCCAATGACTCTCTCAGTGAAGAACTTTCTCCTCACCTCAAGCCTAGACATTTGCATGGAGAAGGACTCTTGCAGCAGGCGCTAAACATATTTTGCTAGTTACTTAATTTCTAACTTGGCTTTTAGCATAAAGGTCCCTTCTAACCCAAACCATTCTATGAAAACTCAAACTTGAGAGAAATACAAAGTGTACTTCATTTTTGTCATATTTATATCCATAGAAGATACAGGTAGGGAAAATGATGAAGTCTGAGATTAAAAAAATGGTAGGGGGTTGTCAGGTGAAATTTTACTGGCATACTAAAAGCACTACACACCTCTCTGTGAGAACCTTGCTTGTTCAGAACAGTAACATCACCAGCACTGATTTGTAAGGCATTTTATAAAGAAATGAAGAGACTACTAGATATTAAAAATAAATCATCATTTCACTTTCTATAAGCATTTTGCACTCTAATCTGTACTCTGAGTAGGGTGAAATGAGACTGCAGATATTTAACTGATCATTATTTGTGTAACTGATCATTCTTTGTAGATGCTATAGACTTGTTGATATTAGTAATATCTTGTGTAAATAGGCAGAATTAAAGTATTTGTCATAAATAGGTAGTTTTTAACTGAACAATTTTAACCACAGGTTAAATCCCATCCACAGTTAACAGGTTTGGAGGTGACACCATTAGAATAGGTGTGTATGGGACCACGGGAAACCAGCTGTGGTTATGCAGTGAATAATTGAGAGATCATAGAATCTTTGAATGGTTTAGGTTGGAAGGGACCTCAAAGCTCAAACAGTTCCAACCCCCCTGCCATAGACAGGGACACCTCCCACTGGAACAGGTCGCTCAAGGCCTCATCCAACCTGGCCTTGAACATCTTCAGGGAGGGAGCATCCACAACCTCCCTGTGCAACCTGTTCCTGTCTCTCACCACCCTCACTGGAAAGAACCCCTTCTTAACATCTAGTTTAGATCTCTCATATACCTGTTTAAACCCATTCCTCCTCATCCTGTCATTATAAGACATTGTAAATAGTCCGTCCCCAGCTTTCCTGTAGGCCTCCTTCAGATACTGGAAGGCCACTATAAGGTCTCCTCGAAGCCTTCTCTTCTCCAGGCTGCAGAGCCCCAGCTCTTGTAGCCTTTCCTCATAGCAGAGCTGCTGCAGCCCTCTGAGCACCTTTTATTTCAGGGTATGGGTACAAAACTCCTAGCTGCTGATGTGATATGTAGTAAATATTTACTTCATGACTAGCCATTTTAAAATAAGAACACAATCTGCTTCGCCTAGGTTTTTAGAATACTGTTCCTCACACTTCCTCTAAGCATATTGATGTTGAGGTTTGTATAGTCTGGTTTTGTTTGTGAGAAAAAGTTCAGAATTGCTGCAGTGCCTGCTGAAACTGATGACAAATGATCTGGGCAAAGTGGAACACAATGCCAAAAGAACTACAGTCTTTGAAGTCTATCTCTCTTTTCAAATCTGCTGAGTACTTGTAATGAAGCTCAAAACTGAGAAGGACCTTTCAATGTTTTTCAGGATACATTATCATGTTCCTCATGGCCAGCATCTCCAGGACTCAGGTGGGAGAAAAGGTGGTGTGATCTCCGACTAATTCCACTTCTTCACTCACGGTTTTCCCAGTACCTTCCAGGATCAGATTTGTGCAGGTAAAGAATTTCAGAAATTTGAAACTTGACTTGTTGCTTGACAGGTACAAGCCATAGGGAGTCGCCTTATTAGAAGAGTGGCATTATTAGTTTCACTGCAGTTGTCAGAGACATGGCACATAGGACTTTTTTAAAGGTCTGTCTATGTCCATGTCAGCCCAGTTTCTTCTCTGACATCAGTCAGGACCAGGTAATGTGGGGAAGGTGTGTGACCTTCCTGCTTGCACCTAGTGGTCAGCATGCTGCTCAGTTCAGATTGCACATAAGTCATCATATTTAGTAACTGCTAATGCTCCTGCCCTCAAAAGCTTCTCTTTAAGCTCCTTTTTTTTACCCTCACTATTCTCAATGCACTGTGGCACTGAGCTCTGCAATGTAATTATGTTTTGAAGTATTTACTTCATTTTGCTTTGTTTAAAACTCTACCTGATTACTTCACTGGGTGAAACAATTCTGTTATTTGAAACAATATCCCCATGGGTACAGTGAGCCTAGAGCAGAAGGCGACAGCAGGGCTGGATGAGGCAGTGTCCAGGCAGATAAGATGAGAAGCCTGTGAGCCTTCCATAGGCTGTTAGCCAAGGAGGCTGTTTACTGAGAAATGTAATTTTGCCACTGCTTTAGCATCTGAAAGTTTTCTCATGTTCTGTAATTGTTCAGCATTCATCTGTGGACAGTCAGTGCATAATGCATGACAGGTTATTGTGTAGATGCCCAGATTGGTACTGAGATAGAGGCATCCAGGTTGGCCATTGCTTTTGTCATTGGATGTCTCTTGGCATTCTGGTGTATTTTGCTAATGATCCTATATTCAGAATTGCAATTGGAAAAACATTGAATTCTACTTGTTACAATTTGAGTTTTCCTGCTTTTCTGTCAGTAGTTTAGAAGAGGATCACAATTCTGTAACCAAGAGCAGGTTACAAGAGGCATCCAGAAAAGAATCTTGCTGTATTTAAACTATGTATTAGAAAAAATGAAACAAAATTGTAGAGGAAAAGGTACTGTATTCCACTGGATTCTACATTGTACACTGTGCTCTTCCTCTGTGATCTGCAGTATTAAAGCATTAACTCTTTCATGTGCATCAACTATTTCACATGTTTAGCTTCTGAAATCATACAGTGTTGGTCAAGGTTCTGTGGAGCTAGTTCATGGAATATTTTTTTTATAGTTTGTAGAAACCTAATACAGTCTGAGTTGACCTTTTAGCATGATCTTTTTAATATGTCAGGTATTTACAAAACAAATAAGCAATTTATCAGTGTCCAGTGGCTGACCTTCATTGTAGTTGAAAGAAAAGCATTTCTACAAGTATTGTTAAGATGATATGCTAGAACAGATGAAACTTTCTTCTGACCTGATCTGTTATGACATGTCTACAGGCAAAATGCGTTCCAAGTAATTGCTGTGGATGGGGTTTGCAGTGGAATAATTCAGTGTCTCTCTGCTGAAGACTGTATTGACTGGCTACAAGCAATAGCAAGTAACATTTCCAACCTCACAAAGCACAATGTAAGTATGGATCCAAGTAAGCCAGAAGGTTTCCCAATCATATTTGATTATAACTGTCATAAAAGCCTAATGGGTTCACACACAGAATTATCTGCATATAAACAGTGCTCGAGGCTGTCTGAGAGAAGTCAACTCAGGTTTGTCATCAAATCAGACTCTGTGAAAAATCATTGAATGGGAAAATATTCTCCCCTATAGTCATATAGTTCACTTCATCACTATCAGAGTTATTCACTTCTTAGCAATACCAGCTAGCATTAGAATCAAAGACCAGACAGGCAGGAGAGAACCCAGCATGATGGGTGAGCACATAGCAAAGCAAAAAGTTCTGTACTTTCTGGATAGTTGGAGAGAGCCCATCTGTGTAGAGACTTGTCTGATTGCATCTGAATTAGATATTTGGTCTCTTGAGGTATCATTCAGCACAAGAAGGCCAGCAAGGTGATTCCATGGTATGGATACAGATGCTTATTGCCAGCACAGTTTAAGTATGTTTATGCTTCATGCACTGTACTTGTGTGATCTGATCTTGTGGGACGTTTCTTTCTTTTAATTGAAGCAAGGGTGAATGTTATGCAAAACTATTGTCAAACTAATAGCAGTTTGATTCAAAGATCTTCTGGACCTGCCTAGGGTGTATTTTGTGTTTGATAGGTGACATACAGTTTTTCCTTTAGAAATCTATATGATGCCTTTCCTGGTTTTCCTCAAAAAGTGGAGCATACACGAGTAATTCAACTCAATTGAGTTATAACAAGGAAATCCTTGAGGATTTTGTGTATGGTCTCTCAGACTACCTTAAATCTGCTTTACCCTCCCAAACCTACCTCTGAATTTGCTTTTGCTTGAAAAACACATTGAAGGAAGTTGTATTTCTTGGGGATTTATATTCAAGATGCAAAACTATGTTCCATCTGGCAGCAATATCTAAAAGTCATTGTATTATAAAAACGTGACAGACAGGAATTCATTCACCATCTGCAAGCTTCCACACAGTACAAGCCAACTTTATGGCTATTTATTCATCCTTACAATGCTGTTGATGTATAGAACCTTTCTTGTCTCACCAGGCATCCTGAGAAATGAGGCTCCTGGTTTTTTTTCCTCTTGCCATCTTTAGTTCAGACTGTTAATGATTCTTGCTACCTAAAGTGGCATATTTATTAACTTACAGCAATAGATAGATGAACTTAAATTTTATTTGATAGTACTATATGTAGTGCTGATGAGACTATGATTGTGTAGCATAAATTGAGTTACAGTCATGCACTGTTGTCATGTTTGCATTGCTTTAAAAATGAGTACAGTTTGTAATTCCACACTAGTTTCCATACCATACAGAAACAGTGAATCTGCTGTTGTGTAACATTATACAATGATTGTGCCAGTCTTCGCATTTACTTCATCCCAAAGACTTCCTATAAAGTAATTTGAGGGTTAGGGCTTATGACAATTAGCCATGAATCTTTTCTTAGAACTGCCCTAATTGTTCATAGCCTTTATGAATTTATGGAAGCCAATGAGGCTCACTTTTTTCTGTAATGTACTTAGAAATTGTCAGTTGCCAGAAACAATTAATTACTTCACAGCATACACGAAAAGTGGATATAAGAAATGTTGGAAACACAGAGTGAGGGCTAAAAACCCAATAAACACAAACCATCGATGGTAACAATGATTGGATGTGATTAGAGGTCCCTATATTTCCTTTCTTTACAAGATGGTTATTGACACACACATACTGTTGATGTTAGCATTTTTCCTCCAAGGGAGGCATTTGCTCACAGTCATTCTCCCTTACTGTGGCATCCAGTTCTAAAGAAATAGAGAGTGAGTGTAGGACATGATTTGAACTTTTAAACTAACTGACTGATATTTACTTGCAGTTGATTTCTTATTTCCATCTAGGGGTTATGAAAAAAAAAATGCTTCATTTAAATACTGTATAGTAGCTCATAGAAGTGTTAACTTATACTCTCACATCTACCTTTTGAAAAAGAAGAAAGAAGATTAAACCAAGAAAAACTATCATTTTTTATTTTCCTGAAACCATTTCCTTTACTAGTGTGTAAAGCTTGGACTCCTTAGATTTGGGTGGGATTTATCTTGCATAACTGCAGTTGTCAAAGCAGACTGTCTGAAGAGTGATCCTTGTGATTTATTTTCAACACCTATTTAATTATGATATAAATTCTCTGGGACATGCCTTTCTTTCCTTTGACTTGTAAGGGACTCTAAGGTGCCATGGTCTAGCCTTGAGCTCTGTGGTAAAGGGTTGGACTTGATGATCTGTGAGGTCTCTTCCAACCTTGGTGATACTGTGATACTGAGTTCAGACTTCAGTACCTAAGATGATGCCTATATCCTCTCACTGGTATCTTTGAGGGGCCAGAGAGGATTTCTCTGCAAAAGTCTGCCAAAGAAGTGCCTGGATGGTTTGACAAAAAAAACTTACTACTTTCAAACAGAAAATCAGAATTATTTTAACCTTTTTCACACACAAGCTTACTGAAAAAAAAAATCATATGGTAGTTCAAACCCCACAAATGTGTGTGAGAAGAACATTGCTTTATCTCCCTGCATTCCCCTGTGTATCCTGCAGTTCTGAAATGAGTTGCTGCCTCCAAGGTCTCATGTTTGAGTCTGTAGTTCAGTTACATGGTGATAATGGTAATAGAATGGCTTGGATTGGAAAGGGCCCTAAAGATCATCTAGTTCCAATGCCCTGCCATGGTCAGGGACAGCTTCCACTAGCCCAGGTTGTCCTCAAGGCTTCACCCAACCTGGCCTTGAACGCCTCCAGGGAGAAGACATCCACAGCCTTCCTGCACAACCTGTTCCAGTGTCTCACCACCCTCATTGTAAAGAATTTCTTCCAAATATCCAATATAAATCTCCCCTTCTCAAAGTCAGTCATTCTCTCTTGTCATATCACTACAAGCCTCCGTAATAAGTCCCTTCCCAGCTTTCTTGTAGGCCCTCTTCAGGTGCTGTTCTGCCTTCTCTACTCCAGGTTGAACAGCCCTAGATCTCTCATCCTGCTCCTATAGGGGAGATTCTCCAACCCTCTGATCAGCTTTGTGGACTCATCTGGACCTGCTCCAGCAGTTCCATGTCCTCCTTCTGCTGGGGTCACCAGAACTAGACATAGCACTGCAGGTGAGCTCTCACTGGTGCAGATTAGAGAGGCAGAATCACCTCTTTTCTCCTGGTCACAGTTTAGATGCATCTCAAGGTAGAGCTGGCCCTCAGGGCTGCAGGCACACTTTGTCTGATTCAGGCAGTATTGCATGGAGTCAGATTAAATTCTTGCCTTGCACTAATATTGACATAAAAAGCAAAAATCAGAATAGCAAGTATGTTCTTAAGTCTCTGTGGGATTTATATTAAGCTCTGAGACTCTTCCTCATCCTTCATTCCATTATTCTTGAAGACATCAGTTGACACACTATAATGAAGATGTAATAATCTGTTTAGTTATGTGATACTTCAGAGGGATGTCATATTTGCTGTCAAGATCCCACCCTGCTAAAAAGCAGCAAGAAACCTGTATTTGAGAAAAGAAGAAAAAAAAAAAAGGTGGTGGGGAGAAACCTTTTCATTGATTTAAAGCAGCAAAGAAACAATGACAAGAATAAACAAAGTAGGAACAGTCTGACTGGGAACACAGGTGAGCCACTTGAGTTTTCAGAGAGGAAGCACATGAGGGAGAAAAAAAAAAAGAGTAGTCATTATAAGTTGCCCTTTCCTGCCAAAATACCAGGCTGCCCTTTCAGTAGCAGTTGGAGACTTCCAGCTTACTTTAACCTAGTTTTTTGTTGTGTAGTAAGCTGTTCAGTGTTCCCCAGTTGGTTTGTTTTAAGCGAGAGTGTGCTGAAAGTGGCTGTGGAATGAAAACAGAAACTAGGAGGCTAGGCAATAATAACCTTTCTCTTGTATCCCTCCTCTTTGCTGTCTTAAAAAGAAATGAACAAGCAAACATTTATATCATTGTTTGTGCTTTAAAGTGAGGTTAGCTTCTTTGTACATCTCTTTCCTCTTGCTATAAAAATACATTTCTAAAAGGTGGTTAAATCTTCCACATCCAATTAAAAAAAATAAAAAAAGAAAAAATAAGGAAAAAAACCTTTAAAAAATGGAAATGCACTCAGAAAGTCATGAGACACCTCAGGGAATACATTATCAGTAGACTAATGTGTTGAAAGCACTTTCTTCATTTGGTTGTCATGCTTCATAAAATGCCATAGGTATCCAGTGCATTCTGATAGTGCACTGCTTATATCTGCCTGAGGAAGAGAATGGACTGGGAGGAACAAGCAGAGGGCTAGAGGAGGATTACAGGATTTCAGTTATTCCAGAATGGTTTCAAGAGGCTGGAGCAACCAAACCCAGTTGATGGGAAAACAGATGAAACAGCAGACTCCCACTAGGCGTCATGTGCTGCAGAGAAAATGGCCTTGATTCCTTTGGACTTGCCATTTCTCTGCTGACAAAATGTATTAGGAAACTCCTTGACAGGTTGCTTACCTTTTGAAAATACCTGATGTAAGGGGCAGGCATTTCTGAGGGGGGAGTCTGAAAAGTTTGAGAAAATAGCTGTGCTGTTTGTGAGTGTTAACGCGATTGTGGGGTTGGTTTGGGTTTTGTTCCACTATTTTGTTGATTTTAGAATATGAGGCAATTACTTACGCAACTTATTTTAAATGCTATCATTGAGGTCACAAAGCCAAGCTTAAAGAATTGAGAAGAGGCCTCCAAGACCATCCAGTCCAACCTATCACCCAGCCCTGTCCAGTCAACTAGACCATGGCACTAAGTGCCTCATCCAGGCTTACATCATTCTCGTCGGAATGATGCACCTTGTTCCATTCTCATCTCCCAGTGCATGGTACTGCAACTTACTGCACTGAAATATTTCTTTCCTGTGGTGCTTTTACCTTTTTGAACTCTTTATAGTGAGACTATAAGAAGATTTTTATTTCTGCCTTTTTAATTTGTTTTTCAATAGTCTTGCACAATTTTCCCACCTAATAATGAGTGTTTATATTCTACCAATAAGGAGCTGTGATACACTGAAAGGAGGGAAGGTTTTCTTTACTGCATGGAATCACTTGAGAAAACTTTGATCTTAAATAACTCTAACTTAGGAAGTAGCATAAAGCACAGCTTCCACTGACTGCTTTGTAAGTTGTCTTGAGTTTCCACCCTTTCTGATAGTATTTCAGTTTAGAAATCTTATAAAAGGTATTGTTCATCAATGAAAATAATTAGTTTAGATTTCTTGAGTTAATGTAGGAACTTGCTGGCAAGGAATGGAAGATAGGTTTGCTGGGGAATGCAGCTGCCTTAAATATGAGATGCTTTTTCTGGTTTTGTCCTGGTTCTTCAACAGAAATGGCTATGAACTTTGCTAATAAGTGAAACAGGTGTCCCAGAGATGCAGTGTTCTTCAGAGTCCTGAATTTCATCAGGGTTATATCACTCTGGGGAAAGAACAGTGTGAGATGATAGAATTAAACCCTATCTTTAAACTAAGGGGGATGGAGAAGCAAGTAGTAAACTGCTTTAATGTTACATGTGTGTATGTGCGCATATGTACATATACATGCAAATATGTACAGAGAGAAGAAGATTTAATGTGTTAAATGTTAAGAAGGAAAATATATTAAGTCTATTAAAGTATAGAACAATTTTTTGTTGCTTCATTTCCTTCTGAAGTCAAACCTGTGGTCTTTTGCTGTATGACATAATGTCTCAGAAGGTATTTATTGCATATATTTGGTAGATATTAAGTGGCTGTACCTTTTTCTATTTGATGGAGGTACTGAGTTCTTTATTCCCCATAGACCCTTTTTATGAGGCAATTATCAGGTATGCCTGAGTAGTCTATCCACAGAGCATTTTATGAATAAGGTGCCTATAGAGGGATCCTAAATTCTGTTTTGATACGAGATCTTCTGTGATAGGAAAGGTAGTCACTAATTTTTAGATAAAGAGAATGAAGAAATTGTAAAACACTTTTGAAAAGGAGGTAGTTAAAGAATGCCTGTTCATCTCACCTCTGACTATTTAATGATTCAGTATCATAAACTACAGCATAAAATGCAACTGAGGAAGAACCTGATGCCCATTACATCCTTACACTTCTAGCTGTATTAGCTGAAAGATGATGTGAGGTCAATGCAGGTACACAATTTAGTTTTTATCATGTTAAAATTCCAGGTTTATTCATGAGCCTGCTTTTTGAATGCCATTTGACAAACTTTATTTCCATTTCAAGTTACTCATAGCTAATCTACAACTCTTCCAGCATAAAAAAATGGAAAGCCCAGAGAAGTTCATAAAGAAGCACTTTTGTAGCCTGTTGTGTCAGTAATACTCTGACTATTTAAATAACAGGATGAAGAGTGTGAGGTTTCTTTTCCCTTTGAATTGAATTGTTCAGAGGTGTTTTTGCATGCATGCAGCTAGTCTATGCAGAGGTGACTTCTTTGCATGTTTCATAGGTTTGCTGTTCATACAGACAAGGAGTCTTAATAAAAAAGCAGAGTAAAGTAGTGACTGTCTGGATTTCAGGAATGTTTGAAAATCTGTGGGTGAATAATCATGCAAGCTTATGGCAGTTTTCTCCAGGGAAGACTTTCTTACCTGCATAGCAGAAAATATTGTTTTCATTGTGTTTATTTCCTAAGGTAATTTTGTAAGGTAATAAAGGGCTGAAAATCTTACTATAACACGTCAACATGCTGCAGCTTCTCACATAATTCAGCTGACTTAACATTGGCAGAGGGAGTTTTAGAAGTTGTTCTTTTCTGGTGTCTGATTGCAAAGAACAAGACTTCTCTTTCTGCAACTAATTCTGGTTTTGTGAATGCAAAATCAGTCTAGTTTTAGTTAAGTGATCTCACAGAAATGTTAAGTGTTTATTCTTGAGAAGACAAGATCCTCTCCACCCAAAGTCCCTCTGTAGTCCATACATGGAAGAAAATGTCTTTAAGACAGTCCTCCCAATTTGTTAAGCATGTCTGTGCCATTGACTGTATAAAGAATGTAGAGATCTTGGGAGGATAATTAAATCTCCATGAATTAAGTGCCTACTTCTCCCACTTCTAATAGGAAGAGGTACTTTAGCATAATTGCTTACAGATAGGAACAGTTACCTTAACATGACAGGCAAGAGCAATCCATACTGCTCAGCCTACAGCCCGGTACCATCTGTCTCACCACTGGTCAAAGATGCCTGGAGACAGAGCAGGGCTGAGACTTTTCTCCTTCCAGGGACTGTTTTGTTATCCATTGAGACATATGGGAGGGCCACACCAGTGCTGCTTAGCAAGAGGCAGGGTTCTTATCCAGAGTATCCAGTAGGATTTAGCTAGTAGGAGTATTGCTGCACTGCCACAGATAGGTTCATAGCTCCTGCAGCCTGAGTACTATGCGTCCCATATCATGACTCTGGTGTCACTGTACTGTGACCAAAGTGGATGTGTTGTGAGACACTGTCACATCATAGATTTTTCTCCACTGTTTTGGAGTGGCTTCTTAATTTGTGACATGATTTTTTACTGCAGAATATTGCTTTGAGGAAAGGGCAGGCTGATGCAAAGATTATTTTCTTTGTTGGCTCTTGGTTTAGTTATTCTTTTTTATAAGCAATGGTTGTTGCCGAATAAAAGGTGTAAATGAAAATATTTGTTGTTTGCTGTGTCCAATTTGCCTTCCCATTCATTCTGGCTTCTGCTTTCCCTTCCTGGGTGCAGATTTTAAAATATTATAGAAAATAACATTCCAAAAGGGTCTTGACAAGCTGTGTTTTAAACAGATTGTTTTCAAAGTTGTTTGCCTAATGAGCTAGTCAGTGTACTTCCCCTGACTTTATAGCAAAGTCTGCCTGCACCTTAATTAAGCTAGCTCCTCTTGCTGCAGCAGCATGGAGATTAGCACATTCATGTACCAAACAGTAACCATAAATAGCATTTTCATATCAAAATGTAATGAGCAGAAGCCAGGAGAATGCAGAATGCAATTTGACTAAAAGAGGAATAGTCTCTGGGTTTGGATAGCAACTAGAACTCTCTGTGGCTTGCGGATGATTCCGTCAGTAAATTAAGTTTTCATGTGTGTGGCTGGATAGGTTGATGACCAAACCTTAGCTTAAAGCAATTATCACTGTCTGACCTCTATTTAGACTTCTGATCCAAACCTCACTTCTCATTAGCTTTGTAAGTCCATAGAACAAATCACAACAGATGAGAACTTGCACGTTTTGTGCTCAGAGCAGTGTTTTTTTTCAAGCCTAGAGTCACAGAAACTTCCCACTCACTCCTGGTTATAGTTCCATTCATTATTTACAATGCAGTGACTTCGAAGGCAGATTCCATCTAAACCACATCATCAGCAAATAGTTAAAAAATCAACTTATTGCATTACTGGTCTCTGTAGAGACAACTAACTGACCAGGTTGTTTTTATTTGATCAGAACTACAACTCTGAGGCACGTTCAGGTTCTTGTGTGGTTTTTGTTTGTCTGGGTTTGTTTATTTGGCTTTGAACAGAACAGAAACCTTTAGGTCTAGAAATATTACCCTTTCATCTTCAGAAACCCTTTTGCACATTGATGCCTTCTATGCCAAGTATTAGAAGACAAAGTCAATAATGAGATTATTGTCAGCACCACTACTCCTTTTATCAGTCTGCTGTCATCTTCTCAGAAACACTTTATATTGTTTGCGTTTGTTTCTGAGGCTTCCTAGAAGGGTAGGAGGGCTAGGTGAGGCTTCCTAGAAGGGTGGGGGGGCTAGGTGAGGCTTCTTAGAAGGTTGGGGGGGCTAGGTGAGGTTTCATCAACTGGGAAGCAGTAAAGGTGAAAAGAAGTAATTTTGACATATGCTGGTGGTAACAGAGAAAAGAGAAGGGTTGCTTGGCTGCACCTTGAAAATAGAATTATTGGTAGACAGTGGCAAGAAAGTTGAAGTATCGAATGCTCTTTTGGGATATGGATTTACACAAAAGGTCTGTTTTAAACAGATGATTGTCACAATTTATAAGTATGATATGCTCTTGGATAATGTTGGAACATGTAAGAGACCAGACAAGGACTGGTCATACATTAATGAGAAGAGTTTTAAATTTACGTATTCTGTTTCATTCCAGCGGTGTCCTAACTGCGTTACTCATAAGCCACAACAGATTGAACTCCTGTGCTAAATCCATTTTCTGAGTACAGGCATTTTCTAGATGAAATAAAACAATAGTAAAGTAGAAATGATAAATATAGAGTGCCTTAGAGCACCCAATGAATATAGGTTCTGGGTACAAGCTGTCTCTAGCTATGACTTTGTTTCATTATAATATTTTTTCAGTCATGACCAGCTTAAAGTTAAATTGTTGCAATATTATTGTATGTGTTAGCACCCACTTAACTGCTAAGAACAGTTCCTACTCCTAGTCAAAGAGTAATTACATATTTGATATAAGAATTGCTGCCTGCCTTCTTTGGGATTTTTTCCTTCTTGGGCTTTGAGCTTATGCTCACTGAAGCCTGCACTGTATGAATAGGCACAATGTTCTTCAGATATTTTACTGCTTTGTTCGGTTCTAAATTCTCCAAATAACACATCATTCTGATATGTATTACTATTTTAAGTGTTGTTATTATACTAATGTCAGGTTTATACAGCTAATTCCCACATTATGACAATATATTGTAATGTAACCAGAGAAGTTTTACTCACTCTACATCATCTGGTTTTGTTGCAGCTTGACACATGCGTTTCAGTTGCTGTAAATTGCAGCTTTTGTGTTCTTCTCCTCCTGCCACTGTCTTTGTGGTTCATTATACCTTTGCTGAATATTTTTTTTCTCTTGTTCTTTAGCTTTAACTGGAGTGGTATAGTCATTTTCTGAGCCTGCGTGGGGAGGGAAGATAATATCCGTGAGTGATAACTCCAACTCCACTAGAGTAATGAGAGAAGGCCTTATGGAAAAAAAAAATTGCTCTATTTATTCCAGTATTCTAAGTGTCGGTGTCATCAGGATGATTCCTCCTTTGGTACTGTGTTTTATTGTGGAAACTTAGAGAATTTGACATGTGCTCATATCTTGGAAAGATGAAATGCTATTACTTGCATTTATTAACTCGTAACATCATCTTTTCCTCTGGACTGCAAGATCTATTGATATATCCAAAATCTATGCTTTTGACTAAGCAATCTCTTTTACCGCTGAAATGCAATTAGACAGTGAGTTGCTCTTCTGAAATCTATGGACACAGATGCACTTCCAATGTAAGATCTTAAAAAATATTCTTGACCTTTGTGCCATGTGGCAAGTCTCATTTGTGCAGAAATATGTCTAGTCCAACCCTCCCTGCAGTCAGCAGGGACAACCTTAACTAGATCAGGTTGCTCAGAGCCCTGTCGAGGCTCCAGGCATGGGACCCGGGCAACGTGTTCCAATGTTCCACCACCCTCACAGTGAAGAACCTGTTCCTAGCATCCAATCTACATCTGCTCTGCTCTGGTTTGAAGCCATTGCCCTGTGTCCTTTCACCACAGGTCTTTGTAAACTGTCTTCTGCCTTCTTGTAGCCCACTCCAGGTACTGGAAGGTCATTATTAGGTCTCCATGGAGCCTCCTTTTCTCCAGAATGAACAACTACACCTTCCTTTGCCTGTCATTGTGGCAGAGGTGCTCCAACTCCTTAATCATTTCCATACTCCTCCTCTGGACCTTCTCCATCAGGTCTATGTCCTTTCTATATCGAGGGCTCCAGACCTGGACTCAGTACTTCAGATGAGGTCTCCCCAGAGCAAACTATTTATGAAGTGTTGGGAAGAATTCTTAATTATTCAAAACTTCCTAACTATTACAAGGCCATATCCAAGGCAACCAAAAATACGTTACCTATGACTGCTATGTCAATTCAACATTATTGTGGTTAAGATTCTACATATTCTACCTCTTGGCCTGCCTTTCAGCCATGGTCCCACAGATATGCAGCACTTTATCCTTGTGTGAACATGTTGCACTTCAACACCCATTTTCAGAAATATCAGAAGGTTCTTGAGGAAAAACCCATTTGTACAAGGATTTCTGCCTAGTGTTTTATAATGAATTCATAGTTATGAGGTGGAATTGGAAATAAGTAGAAGGAACTGCATTCCTTAGAAGGGAATTAAATGCAAGACTATTCAAACAAATGGCTCAGCAGCTTGTTAAGAAAAAGAAGGCTAAGTAGAGTCTGATCTTCCCTACTTAGAGCAATGCAGAAGCTTTATTGCCAAAGAGTTTCTCATTGAAAACCAGCTCAGATATAACTGAGTGCAGTGTTAGAGAGTCTGTGATTAATCTGAATGAGAAGCTCCGTGAGCTCCATTGTGTTAAAGATGGAGAGATCAGATGTGTTTTGCACAATATGAGGGCATGACCTTTAAATGTAAAAGTACTGCTAGGTAATTTTGTGGTGTTTCAATGAAACTGTTACTTAGACTGATGATGGTGAGCTCTCAACAGAAACAAGTACTGGAAAAGTGAGATTTTTACACCTCACATTGACAAGTGGAAGTTGTTTTGTGGGTTTTTGTTGGTTGATTGGTGTTGTGATGGTTTGGGTGTCATCTGCCTCCCCCCAGCACTTAAGAAAATCACCCAGACTAGACTCAGCTGCTGGGAATTAAAGAATGAAGCTTTATATTTACAGTTTACCACAGTATACCAGCAGGTATTTGCAATCTACAGCTATAGACAGAAATAGACAAATTTAAAAGCAATACAGAAACACAACAGCCCTCCCAGAAACCAGAGTCCCCAGGAGAGGCTCCCAACCACCCTTCCACTTCCCTTCCACCCCTCTACCTTATCCCAGACTTTTCCACTTCCCTTCCACCCCTCTACCTTATCCCAGACTTTGCTTTATGTTCAAGGTGAGTTTGGAGAGTCGGCCAGGGGGATTAGGAAGCAGACAGATTAGTTAGATGGAAAGCACGTTAGAGAGAGAAGTGCATACAGCCAGAGCCCAAAGAGCAACTCTGTTATCTATCTATATGTTCTTGTTTTTATCCATCTCAGCAAGCCTATGAGTGAAGCAGACATCACCATTGTTTCCTTTTCACAGCCTAGAATCGAATTCCTCTCAATAAAATATCCCAGCTAGGCTCAGACTAGCACAGGTGTGTTTTGGGGGTTTTGTTTTGTTTTTTTTTTTTTTTTTCTTCAAGTTTAGCAATTGTGTTAATACTTTCATGTCTCAAAGTTCATAATATTTCTTATTATGTCAACCAAAGTATTTAAGTAATGTGCTACCAGGTGACTTTCTTAGCTTACTCATACGTAATCTATTATCTGGTGCTGTCAACCAAATTGTCTCATAAATATTGCTCTTCTTCCTGTGAGCTCCAAGAGAATAAAAGTTTGTGGGGTTCTGCTAGACAGAAAAGGTAGAATGTGACACAATACAGCAAAACTAGATGTTCCTGTGGTTTTATTTTTAATCCACTCAAGCTAAACAAACTTGGGTAGGTGGAAGATATAATAGCTGTAAAGACTCTAGAAAGCCTCTTTAGCTGCATTGCCTCAGGTGAGGGTATTTATCTGTGCCACTGGCTACTGTCCAGTTTATTGAACCTTGCCAGCAGGAACCCATTTAGATCAATATGCTGTGGTATAAGTATTAAACGTGGTTTTAAAATCAGTGGCTACATTTCTACGGGGCATTAGGTTCTGTCAAGAGGGTAAATTGTCTCATGTGTTAGGTATAATTGTGTAGAATTCCCCCGTTTCTTCTACCATTTTACTGTCCTCTTTGTCTCATTAAATGCCAAAGTGTGAACTGCAAATGTTATCTCTACCAAAGTGAGAGGTCCAGAAATAATGCAAACTTTGGCAAATTGTGAACTCATCACAGGTAATGTCAGAAGCCAGCTAATAGATGGAGAGTGTAGCAACCAACCAAATTTAATAGCAGTCTTAAACTAACTGCCTCTTGTTCTGTTTCGGCCAAGTCAGAGATGAAAGACCAGGTTGGCAAGAGGGACCTAAAAGGCAAGGGTGATATGACTGAGTGAAGAGGCAGTTCAAAAGCTGAGAATAGGGCTTTTAAGTGGAAGCAAAAGAGGGAAGGTAATGAGCTTCAACAACTATAACATAGACACAGAAAAGTGATAACAATATGAATTCTGTCATGAGATGTTTTGCTTCCAACATCTGCTAATGGTCCAAGTAGAAACCTTAGATGGCAACCAAAACTATAGATGTCTCCACCAAAACATTAAACTGCATTTGTAGTAGTTATGATTTGGAGTTCCCTTCCCAAGCAAGCATGATGAGGATGCTTCAATTGGAGCATAACTGCTAGTGAAATTTCTTTAGGATTAGGTAGTTACTTAAGAAAGGTGTCAAACTGAGTGAAATTTGGAATTGGATTGTGTGGATAAGATAATTGCCAACAAGCCACAAGAGCCAAAATAGCCCCTTACTGGCCAACAAGAGGTTTCTACTCACAGGTCTTCTTTGTAGGGAAACAGTCCCATCACAGGCAGTGATGTATTGCAGTGCTGTTGGCAGTAACTGAAGCTTTAAGCCTAATGACAGAGTATAGAAAAAAAAATTAAAATCTGGCAGGCTGGGAAAGCTGTGAGAGTAATGATTACTCTTCCCTTGAGGAAGAGATGTATTGGTCATGAGTGACTCATTCCTCTGTCTGATGTAAAATGCAGTCTAGTGTGGGAAGCCTGCTGTCTCCCAGGAGCTTAAATCTGAGGGATGTTGCCAAAGCCATCTAGCCAGATGACAATTAGCTGGGACTGCTCATTCATGCGGGCACGACCAATTGTCACGTGGCTCTAAGCAGATCAAAAGTGACTAGGAGACTCTTGGAGGAAGGCTGAGGGGGTCAGAGTTGTTGTCATGCGTTAGTCAGTCCTCCTGGTCATGCAGGAAAAATGTGCCCTACAATGCTGGTATGCCGAAGCAGTGTCACCAAAGAGGGCTTTGGCTCTTTTGACAATAGCATGATCTTGCAAGGAAGTACAGAGTGAAATGGAACTGCTTAGCCTGAAGAAAAGAATAATGTTTGCACTTGAAAAAGCTGCACAAAGAGCAGGCAGTTTCTGTGATTCTGTGGTGGATTATGTGAGAAGTAATGGGCTTTAACTGCAGTCAGAACCACTCTGGTTTGATGTAAGGAGACCTTCCAATGCTAGGTAGAGCTGTGCTTGCTGATGGATTTACTCATAAGGTATTGAGAGTGCCGTCATGTCCAGGTCTGTACAACTGGGTTGGGCAGACAGCTTTGGTCTGTTGAGTTGCTTTTCAGCCATATGTTAAGTCTTTTATATTATCATGGAATGAAAATATTCCTATCAGTGCTTGCAGCTGCATTGAGAGATACTAGGGTAAGACAAACTATGGCTACAGTTAAAGGTGGCGTGCTGTGAAAACCTTTAGAAGTAAATACTATCTACTAGATAGTATATTCTCTAAATGTTATGTTGTAATGGAATTATTAGTGAAAAGTAAAACTGAAATTTGAATTATCTACATTATTTAACTCCCTTGAGCTTTCAGGAAGTATGAAATCTGATATTTTAAAACAGGAGAGACACAGAGATGAATTTGTAACATTTTTTGAGAAAAAAACACAACAAAATTTGTTGAAAGTGATTTGCCATTGGAATGGACTGCCCAGGGAGGTGCTGGAGTTGCTGTCCCTGGAGGTGTGTAAAAAAAAAAAAAAAAAAAAAGACTAGATGAGGCACTTAGTGCCATGGTCTGGTTGATTGGACAGGGCTGGGTGCTAGGTTGGACTGGATGATCTTGGAGGTCTCTTCCAACCTGGCTGATTCTGTGATTCTGCTGGATGAATGGCATGTAGTTGCTTGTTCTGCAATAATAACTAGTGGACAGAGGGGTTAAGAGCCGTAGACCTGTTAATCAGTCATCTAAACCAGATAATCAAACATCTGATTATTTGCATGTAGATCATTATTCCCATTGAAACAACTTCTTGTTAAATACCAATGTCATTGCATTAAGTGATGTGTCACTCAAATACTAGGTACATGCAGGACATACTCCTTTTCAGATTTGTTTTCTTCCTTCATGAATTTAGTTCCCTTACTGGCTGCTATGAACTACCAAAATTACAACATAAAAATGACAAAAATACTCAGCCTTGGTTTTATTTTCTGTATGCATATTGTCTTGTTTGGCAACAAGAAGAAATACTACAATGTGTCAACCTGGTTGATTCTATGATGAATATTAGTCTTGCCTGCCACACTTACCCTTGTGAACTTTCAACTGAAAAAAATATTCCACCTCCAAAAAAGAAATCTGACTAGATCAATGTCATTTCTTTATCACATCTGAGATTATTGTTTAATTAGATTATTTCCCTCAACAATTTGCATATTCCAGCATTTCTCCTAGGTGTTTACAGACAGATGTGTATTGCTGCCACGTTTTGTGAAGGAGAGTGATCCAGGGTTTTCACTGTTCTCTGACTTCAGAATCCAATTATTTCCTGTGCTTTAACCTCATTCTTCTGACAGGTGCAGGCATCTTGAAGCTCTGAGGTGTTGCTGTTTCAATTTAGTAATGTGTTGAAAATGTTACTGCCTCTCCTGCATTGTCTCCTAAACCAGCCATTACGACCTGCTACTCCTACTCTATTCTCAACTTTAAATGTTATTTTAGTATGTTCTCAAACTGAAGTATAATAGCTCAAGCATATGATCTTAACTTCACTTACATAGTGTGGTTTGGAAGCTTAGGATCACACCATGAGTCAATAATAGTCTGTGGAAATGAATTGTAGATTTTTTTTTTTTAGTGGCAACCACTACCTCCCAATTACTAAACTTGCTTCCTTGTGTCTTTCTTTTACCAGTCACAGTTTGGAAAGTTTAGACTTTCTTTTATTTAATATTTAAACTAAGCCTCAATCAGTGTGTGGTATAGGGAAGGGCCACAGCAATATCTAAGTAAAATATTAGAAGGAAAAGAAGGTGGTATTTCAAGAAAATTTTCCTTGGTCATTGAGAATTTAGAGAAAAATAACAAAGTAAGTATTTGGAGGACTCTGGTAGCTTCTAGAGTCCATTATTTTCAGACACAGGAGATATATTTGGTTTACATTTAAAGTGTGTTTAATACAAGTGACTTAGAATACATAATTTTTAAACTATTAGCTAGGAGGATCTGAAATACTTAACATTTCAGATGGGAGCCCTTGATATCTTCAAAGGAAGACTGCATTGTAGTTGCTAGGTATGCTGCCTCTTCCCTCAGGAACCTATGCATGTTTTCTTAACAAGAGGTAAAATAGATTTGACAACCTATGAAGAAATCAGATGGATTTCCATTGCCAGTTGTTTTCCTGTGATGGATGGTGAAATTGTTTTAAATTGCAAATGAAAGAGGTACTCAGAAGGAATATATTTCACTATTTTGTGAGTAGATGCTTTACTGATGATTACCTACACCAGCTTTTTTACCCGTAGTGTGATTGATACTGCAGTAATCATACTCCAATGAGCAACTACTATTATGATGTACACCATAATTATCCAGTTGCTTCATTATCTGAAGCAATACTTTTTGTAGTTCCTTCTGGATAGTTCCTTCTTTTCAATTCCTGTTCACAGTCTTTTTAGTAAATCTTCTATAGATAGACATATGTTTTTTACTTTCAGATGGGACAATAATAGCATTTCCAGACACTGGCTTTCAGTTGTTACATTTGCCTCCTCAGTGTTATGTGTGTTGCTGCTGGTATTTTAATTATGAAGATTCACATGTATCTTCTTTTAAAAGCACGGTAGCAATATTGTCATTAAGCTAATGTCCAACCATAGGAATAGCTGTTGAATATTTCAAGATTAAATGAAGTCATTGATCTGTTATTTTTTGTTACTTTTGTAATTTAAGTGGAAGTAATTTCAGCCCTGTTGTTGGAACATTACAGACTGGGTTTTGTGCTTTTGTCCTTAGGACTCCCACTGTATTTTCATGTCACAGGCACAAATCTGGTGTTTCTTTGTAATACCTGTCCCTTACTTCTCTGCTGGTGGTGTTCAATGTATCACTGAATCCTCTTGAGACAGAAAGGAAATCAAAGAAGTTTGGCATGCAGGTTTGCAGTCGTAGTTCAGATGGCCATTGGTCCTTCAGTAGTGCTTTTACATGCCATAAATTGCTGCTAACCCTCAACATGCAGATCTTATTATTTCCACGCATCAGTCCAACATCTCTCTTAGTGATCATTTGTATTTAACAGATCTGTTTTTTTGTGGGAGCATTCCTGAGTCTTACTGGGCATCCTTTGTTTTGTCCAAAAGTGTTTGTCAGATATCTGCATGTCTGGTAGCTCACTGAAACATGCAAGCTCTCAAGTGTCTCTAACATTTATTATATAAGTTGAAACATACCATCTTGTTTCTCACTTTTCTTCTCATCTAGAAAACATAGTGAGAAGGATTCAGCCTACGGGAATCTATAGGAATAGACTAAAACAGAGGTCCTGTTTATGCTTATGCATTATTCAGTGTTGTGTCAAGCCTCTATATAAATGTTCATATATTCTGTTTTTTCCTTTTCTTCCTTCAAGGAACTTGATGCTGACTTTATTCAAGCTGAATGCATTTGCAATTGAATGAAACTAGTCTTAAATAAAATAGAGCTGGGCAATGAAATACTAGAAATCATGTCATTAATCCCAGTCTTCCTGTCCTTTGAACCATTTAGCTGGTAAAATGTGATCAAAAGAGAATGGCATCATCCCCGACGGTCAGGAAGCAAACAGAAATGTTGCATTAAAAAGGTCCTATGCTCCCATATTTTCCAGAACACATTGACAGATCCCTTTGCATACTGTAGGTTGTATGGATTTTCAGCCTAAACTCTAAAATCTACTGCAGCTTGTAAAACCAGCATCAAGAATTCCTGCATTCAGTCTATAGGCAGTTACAGACATATTTGAATGTATTCACCAGTCTGTGATTTCTGTGTGGACCCTTGCATGCTTCTTTCCGTTTTCCTCCGATTCCCTGCTTTTCTTAACGCACGCTGGATAGCAAAATTTCACCTTCCACAACTTAACCTATCACATTGGGCAGACAAAAGGTAAAAGTAGGGAAGGATATTGTTCTGGGTTACTGCTTTTTTGGCATGAGGGGAGTTTTAAAACAAAGAGTGAGTTGCATACCTGAGGCCAAAACCAACTTATCTGCTCACCCTGCTGAAGAGTGATGTGTTCCATGCTCTTATGTCTCCCGCTGATCAGGTACAGTGGTCACTGATAACGACCCATCTGTGGTGCACAAAGTTAACTGATCTCTGTCTAACATTCTACATGGCCAGCTAAATTTTTGGAATGTACCCAGTCAGATATGTTTATCCCCTTATCACAATCAATCATGCTTCAGGCCGTTCTTCTGTGGCAGCTTCCACTAAAATCCGTTCTTCTCTCATTGCTGTCATATCAATATCGCCTTGACTGTTTGGTAGCTAGGTGCAATGTTCAGCAGACACCTTATTTTTTAATCCACTTTAAGGTGATCACCAATTCTTAAACTACTTTCTTTACAGTTTCCTTAGATTGATTTGTTTTTTCCTAATGTTTGCTCACAGAAGTTGAACCAGAAGAAAATTTCACCTCTGAGCATGAAGTAGAATCTTTCACAATGCTTCCTGTATCTTTCTCTTCAGAACAGAATTTGTTTACTAGCTTCTTGTTTTGTCCCCTTTTGTGCCAATCCTGGTGGGATTTTTTTATTGCTCTGGATAAACACATCTTTCTATATCATGTTCCCAGATTTGCCTGCGTGCTTTAGTGTTTTATTTAAATAGTGGATTCGTTTTATTGTAATACCTTATCCACCAAATGTCCTAGTTCCCGGCGATTCCTCTTGACTTACATTGACAACAGGAGGAAACTGAAGCTGATATATGTGCAAGAAGAGAGGGTGGAGATGTATGCTGAAGCAAAAGTGTCAGAAGAACATTTGAAAACCGATTGAAATTGCTTGCCAGCATGTTCTTGACAATGAGAATTATCCTTTGATGGCGAAACTGTGGGATGTCAGTAACAGACTTAAAGGCTTGCTCAGTATTTGCATGAAGAATTCAAAGAGGTTACCACTGCAGCAAACAGTCTGGTTTTAAAGTCTGAAAAACAGTTCCATGCACATCTCTGCATACAGTTGTTTAAAGAGGGTATTGTAAACACTGAGGAATTCAGTGGTGATTCTTCTTTTCTTCTAAAAAAGGTGGAAGCAATGTTAATATTACCCCATGAATTCAGGGCTTTCAAGGCAATGCAGTTGATTTCTAGGTGACAGCGTCTTCAATTTAAAGATGTGTTTTGCTCATCTACAAAAACAACTGTGAGAAGTTAACATATGGAAGCAAAAAAATACATCCTGGGCATTAAGTGTTTGTCATGAATCTGCATGACAGATTTACTAGATTTGGTCAAGTGCTTTCAGGGCTTATGCTGAAAGTATAAAACAACATTTTTTGTTCTACTGATGATAGGAATGGGTAAGTTCCACATAATTCTCTTTGCACTGAATGCTTGTTTGCAGAAGGGTGACAGTTTTTATTTAGGTGGAGTCAATGATCTGCAGGGCTAAATAGAAATTACTCATACTTCAGGTGTCTCAGACTTTGTTTTCACTTTGCATTTAACCCAAGGATATTATTGAATGTTTTAGGAAAGAAATTACTTGAGCAACTATCAGAACAGATTTTGCACACTTGTATCTTACATACAAAGCCAAGAGTAGATGTAAAGGATGTTTCAAAAGCTATCTCAGTCCAATTTTCTATCCTACTTTAAGGAAAGAAATTTGCTTAAATGAAGCTTGGTGGCTTTGGCGGATGGCAGTAAGTTCTGTTCTAAATTACTGATGTAGTTAAATAATTTATGTAGTAGCTACTAATCAGAAAAATAATGAAAAAAAAAAAAACCCAACAGCTAAAGACATGGTTGTAGAATTCAGAAATAATTTTGCATGTATTCTCCTTTTCTGTATTCTGAACAGCAGAATGAACCACGCAGTGACTGCAGAAATGTCCCATTCTTACCTGAGCTCGTCAAAGATTTCAGTCCCTTTACTGGAGGAGATTTTCTTGGGCTTTTACATGCATCATTTGGAAAGTCTGATATATCTCTCTAAAATCCAATGTTTTGAGCCGATTTTTGTCTAATGACTGAGAATTAATCTATTTCTTTATTCATTTTTGTAGATTAAAAAAATCAACAGGAACTTTCCCGTAAACCAGCAGGTAAGAAAAATGAAGGTTGCTTCATTTATAAGTCTCATTTGAGCTGTATTTGATAATGTGGTAATTGTGCATTATTCTAGCTCAGGAATTCTCAGGAGATTTTGTTCAGAGTACCTTGCTGCCTCAAAGTAGTTTTTCTTTTTTTTCCTAAAGTCAAAGGGAATCAAAGTGTTTGGTCAAAGTAAGATCATGACTAAGCTTTTCAAATTACCTTTATAATGCGTATATATATGTATGTGTCTGTGTATCTATCTGTACAGAAAAGGTTTTCTTCAGATGCTTCTTACCCATTTTACTGTAAAAAGAGGGATATGCTTTACAGAATTAGCTTGTATCCATCAATGTTCTAAGCTTCTCAAAATGTATGAGTTCTGTTGTCAGTCTGGTAGCAGAATTTGGAACAGACTGAATCATCTGACCATCTCCAGGGTCATCCATTGGCAGTCTCATATTACCGAAGGCACTGCAATCTCTTTACAAAGGGAGTAAGATTCCTTGAAAGACAATTCATTACAAAATGTGTTATGAGCACCATGGCTGCTCTTCTCTGCAGCTGTACTTCAGGGGATTGGGTCTGTGGGGTGAAGGGGTAGAGTTGTGTGTCTTGAGAAATCTCTTTTTTCCACAATTGTTGGGTTTTGGTTCGTTTTGTTTTAAAGGATCAAACCTGCATGTTCATATATGAGAGTAAGATAGAGAGTTTCCATCTCCAGAAATGTGCTTAACTCTGTTTTAAAACATTATTGTAGTTCCTTGAATGCAAGGGCCGGTTGGGTGACAGATGAGGCACAAACCCCCTTGCTGATCTAGCAGTGGAGTTCTGGAAATGCAGAGGGCAAAAGAGTCTCAGAATTCTTTTCAGAAGTCCTTCATTATGCTGTTGTACAATTCCCAGCATTACAGAGTCTTGAGAGTCCCATTTCCAGGTGAAGTCCTGGAAGCCCTTAACAGACAAAGTAGCTAACAGCAGCAGCAGAAGTCCCAAGCATGTCCCTAGGAGTCCCTAACCTCCCTCCCCAAGCCGCTCTGTTGCTCAAAGTGTCTGTTTGATAACAGAGAGTATATAATTACTTAACCAATGGAGTCCAGACACATATATAAACTAAAGCATGCTCCCAGTGAAAGGTGCCAGCATGGCAGGAGGGCTGACTCTGCAGAATGTTCTGATCAGAGGGTGCCAGCATGTAAGGATACTGTTTTTGAAACACGTGGAATGTTATTGTTTTGCTCTTTGCAGTGTGCACTTGGTTAGCTAGGGAATCATGCACTCTGCATGCAGCCAGCAGCACAGTGGCTGCAACAAAACATCATAACTTAATGACCTGAGGCCACGCTAAGGCAAGAAACTCGTGTAAAGGTGTGCATAGTAGATTCCACAACACTCAGCTGTCGTGCATCCCAGGATTTTGCAGGCATGTGTATGGTCCTGCTGACACTCCCAAGTACGTGGATAAACCCATTCCTCTTGATTTGGATATCATTTGATAAAAACAACGTGCAGCTGTACCTCACCAGCTCTGTAAAATCACCTCATGTTCCAGCTTAATAGGCTGCTGTTCAGCTTGATTAAGATTACACAGTTAGAATAGTCTCATGTAAAATCAGTTCTCAAACTTGAGCTCAGTGAGTGCTTTAATAAAAGCTAACTTACACGTGCTGTATAAAGGTGAATACACTCAAATGTCATGGTGACTGGCTTGACTGTCACTCAAGCCAGTGTCATTTTTTGCTGCAGATGTGTTGCATCTCTATTACACTGGAAAAGGTGAATTGCATTACTCAGGTGGATTGAGAAGACATCTGTTGTAGTGCTCAACATCTGTGTGAAGCACAAAACACGGCATCATTTTGTGGTTGTGCTTTTAATTGGAGAGCAGTAACTTCCGAGATGACATTGCTATTGCAAGGACATTTTTAAAGTGGAATGATTAAACAGTGTTCTGCTGAAAGGGTGATGTGTCCTCAAAATCAAGTCACAGAATCATAGAATTGTTTGGTTGGAAAGGACCTCTGAGATCATCCAGTCCATTCACCGACCTAACACCACCTTGGCCACTTATCCATGTCCTGAGGTGCCATGTCCACACGTTTCTTGAACACTTCCAGGGACGGTGCCTCCGCCACCTCTCTGGCTGGGTGTTCCAATGCCTGACCACTCTTACAGGAAACAAATTTTTCCTCACATTCAACCTAAACCTCCCTTGGCACAGTCAGGCCATTTTCTCTCATCATTTGATACTAGAGAGACCCCCACCTCACTCCAGCTTCCTTTCAGGGAGTTGTCAATAGCAATGAGGTCAGTTTCCTCTTCACTAGACTAAATGACCCCAGTTCCCTTAGCTGTGCCTCATAAGATCTGCTCTTCATACTCTTAGTCATCTTTGTTGCCCTTCTCTGGACCCACTCCAGCAACCTCTGCATTTTGTGTAGTGTGGGGCCCAAATCTGAACTTAGTCATTAGAAGGACATTAAGATTGGTTTTATTCCCTCTTTTTAGGTGTATTTTGTTTTCTTCTGGTTTATTTTTGCTAAATGGAGAAGATTTCTGAGTTTTCTTTCTGATTTTACATGACTGTTGAATTAATTATTTTTCAATGTGCCATTACTGTAGTTCCTCAGAGTAGCCATTCTGCATCTCCTGACTGACAGTTATTGAACTCTCAATCCTGTGGTACATCTGCTCTTTCACCATCTGTTGTCACAGTAAGGATTTGATCAGGTTTATTTTGAAGGAAAATCTCTAGAATGAAGCTTCTATTGTTAAATGTTTATAGAAACGCGCAGGGGGAGCAGAGTTCTTGCTGTTAAATTAAGCAGAAGTGCGCAACAGGGTGTAAATTATGCTCTGCTAATTCCCCACGTTGTGTTGTCAGCCATCTATGGTGCTCAGCATTGACTGTTCCTCTATAACACAACCCCCTGAAAGGCTTATGTTGCTTATTAAGCTTATTGAGCTTTCTGAAAATTAAGAATACCTATCTATATAAATATCTTTGGTTCACATGAAATACTTTCCACTGAGCAGTTTCTTTCATTGCTGTAGACGTTTTCTGTTACAAAAACTAGGCTTTCTGCAGCCAAATGCTTCTTCCTTTTACACTGTAGTCCAGTGTAGCTTTTGAACTCCAGGACCTAAAGTTTTAGGACCATAGACTGTTAGAGGAAACCATGTGGACAGATTGCTTCCTGAAGATCACCTGATGAGCGTTCATGTTGTGAGTTACTCAGTGCAGTTATTGGGCAGCATTGTTTATATCCTAGGGCTGCATGGTCTGTAACTCCTGAGCGCATGGTAGTCATTTGGACACCTGCTGGAAGTTTAGACAACAGAATAGATCGATTGGATCAAGTTCTTATTTAAATCTCAAACTGTAAGTCTCAAGCTGTGTATCAAATAGTGCCTGCATGTCCAGCAAATTCAGTTTTGCCTCAAGTATAGAAATCATCCTTATTTACATATTTTTCTCATTTATTTTCTCATCTCTTTTTTTCCCTAATAGTAACTTCTTAGTATAGAATTTAGCTACTGCCCAAGTAGGCCAACAAAAGCAGGAGGTTAGGAAGCAAATTGGAGTGACTTTGTGTAGAAACATCTCTTGAAAGCATATATTCTCTACCTTTCTGCTCTCTAACAAGTTCCTGAAAGGTAATGATGAAGAGAGGAAATAGGAAAAAGAGAGAAATTGAATTACCATATTCACAAAAGGTAGAGATCGTATCTTATTTTATAGTTATACTTACATGAGGGGAGAAAGGTGGTGTTTTGTTTTTTCTTCTCTAATCTCTCATTCAGTCAAGAATATCCACGGTTTACTAGATATAAATTTGTTCTGCCTGACCATTTTGGAATTTTCATGGGAAGCTTCCAACCCAGTGCAACCTGTGAATCTATGAATCTCTAGTGCATGAAAGTCTGGAGAGACCAAAGTCTCTGAAGCAGCAGAAATTGCTGTGTCTAGGAACTTCTGGCCAAGATCTACACAGACATCTGGCTTTGTTCTCTAAACCAAGTGCCTACCTGCTGGTTCTGGGTGTGTAATTGCTGAGTGCCTAGAGTCACTGGATCCAGCTGTCACGCTCAGAATATCCCCAAGTCCATCAGGATCAAGATAAGCATTGCATTGTGCAGTTCCTTTCTTTAAATATCTAGCCAGAAGTCATGCTGCTTCCCATTATTTGTTTAACAGCCTACTGTTATGGTACTTGCTTACTAGAAGTAATAGTCACTCATCAGTCTAAGCCACTGCTCCCAGGAGCCTGCCCTAATGGCTGTAGGTGAAATAATATGGCAGCCTCTCCTTTCCTCCTGCTGAAGCAGCCTGCCATGCAAAAGCAGCCTCAGACAGTGGGAGAGACTGCTGGCTACACCATGTCCAGCGTTGTGCCATCATGTTTCTGACTGCAATGGTAGTTTGATGGTGTTAGTATATAATAGTATTTTAAAGGACTATATACATACATATATATATATTTTTAGTTGTCACTAATAATCATGTACATTTCTGTGAATGTGAAGCATTGCCTGAAATGGTGGTTTAGGTTGTGCACAATCCTTCCCTCACTTCTGTAAGTTCCTAGAAATTAGCAACTTCTCTTGAACATTTATCATCATCTCATAATGAAACAAATTACCTAACTGCCAGCTGACTTTCCCTAGACATTTTTTTCTCACAACAAAATTATGGTGTGGCTAAGGACCTAAATAAAACTCATGTGACTACTCCTGCTTCTTCAGTCACACTCTTCTTGTTCAAAACAATTCATTAACTGAGCGTACATTCTGAAAGGTGAAAAAGAGGATTTGTGCAGAAAATGTTGTTTATGTTCTTGAAAACAAAATTGCACCTCTCAGTGACTTTTTCTTCATAGATTCATAGAGTGGCTTAGGTTGGAAGGGACTTGAAGATGGTCTCGTTGCAACCTCTCCCTGGCATGGGCAGGAACACCTTCCACTAGCCCAGGTTGGTCAAGGCAGCATCTAACCTGGCTTTGAACATCTCCAGGAAGGAGATATCCACAACCTCCCATGGTAACCTGCTCCAGTGTCTCACCACCCTCACTGGAAAGAATTTCTTCCTAATACCCAGTCTAAATCTGCCCTTCTCAAGCTTCTGTTCATTCCTTCTCATCCTATCACTACATGCCCTCCTAAAAATGTCTCTTCCCACCTTTCTTGTGGGCTCCTTTCTGGTACTAGAAGGCTGCTCTAAGGCCTCCCCAAAGCTTTCTGTTTTCTGTGCTGGAGATCCCCAAAATCTCTCAGCCTTTCCCCATCAGGGATTATTTCCCACTCTGGTAATTTTTGTGGTCTTCCTCTGCACCTACTCCAACAGTCTCATGTCCTCCTTGTGCTGTGGACACCAGCACTGGATGAAGTACTCCTGGTTGGGTCTCACCAGAGCAGAGGGGAAGAATCACCTCTCTCATCCTGCAGGTCACATTTCTTTTATATATAAGCAATGTGTACTTGAAACTCAACTACTAAAAGGCAATATAATTTTAGCCTAAATTTATTCTAATATTTTTGGAGATTTTATTTCTATTTATTATTTTAGGTCAATACAAGTAGTAACTGTGTTCTGTGAGAGCCCTTAGCCTTCAGAACACTTCAAGTTTGTGGAAGTATTTTGATAATCAGGATAGAAAATATTTTTTTTTTCTCAGTATAAATAGCAAAAGAGATTTTTCCAGGCATTAGTAGCTATTTCCATCAGTTTGTAATTATTGCCTATAAATACCCAAGAATGGAAAGTAAAACTTTGCCTCCCTACTAGTTTATAGAATCAAGCAGGTTAGAAGAGACCTCCAAGATCATCCAGTCCAACCTAGCACCCAGCCCTATCCAGTCAACCAGACCATGGCACTAAGTGGCCCATCCAGTCTTTCCTTCAACACCCCCAGGCACAGTGACTCCACCACCTCCCTGGGCAACCCATTCCAATGCCAATCACTCCATCAAGAACTTCTTCCTAACATCCAGCCTAGACCTCTCCCAGCACAACTTTAGACTGTGACCCCTTGTTCTGTTGCTGGTTGCCTGACAGAAGAGACCAACCTCCATCTGACTAAGCCTCTCTTCAGGTAGTTGTAGACAGCAGTGAGGTCTGCCCTGAGCCTCCTCTTGTTCAGGCTGCACAACCACAGCTCCCTCAGCCTCCCCTCATAGGGTTTGTGTTCCAGGCCTCTCACCAGCCTTGTTGCCCTTTTCTGGACCCGTTCCAGTATCTCAACATCTCTCTTGAATTGAGTAGCCCAGAATTGGACACAGTACTCAAGGTGTGGCCTGAACAGTGCTGAGCACAGGGGCAGTATAACCTCCCTTGTCCTACTGGCCACACTGTTCCTGATCCAGGCCAAGATGCCATTGGCTCTCCTGGCCACCTGGGCACGCTGCTGGCTCATGTTCAGCCTACCAGTACCCCTAGGTCCCTTTCTGCCTGACTGCACTCCAGCCACTCTGCCCCCAACCTGTAGCACTGCTTGGGATTGTTGTGGCCAGTGTGTAGAACCCTGCACTTGGCCTTGTTAATTGGGTTCTCACTCAGTAGCTGTGAGTAGCATTATTCCTTAGAATTTTGATGTTTGTTTCATCAGAAGTTAAAGTGTTTAAATATATTAAGTCTAAACAGGCTTTTGTATACTTCTATATATTTGCATTGCTCATTTTGTGAGTAGTTCAAACTTCAACCTCACAAATGTATAAAAAGATTTCTAAGTCATGTCTTGTGAAGTCGTCGTTACCAAAAAGGGGCTTTCTGTCACATGCTTATTCTGCTGTGGAAGCAGCAAAATCAGAGACTTTTAAAAGACAGCTTGAGGTATGCATTGAGTATTTGGAGATTTCTTCTGGCTTTCTAGGCACCTGAAAGTGTAAACGTCCAGTTCTATAGAAATGTAATTTTAATGATATGCACACTCAAAACATCTGTTGCTACAATTAATAGTAAACAAGTCTACCCTACTAACCATCATCTGTATTTTCTGTGTACTCAGTTCATAGAATCATAGAATCATAGAATGGTTTAGGTTGGAAGGGACCTTAAGGATCATCCAGCTCCAACCCCCCGCCATAGGCAGGGACACCTCCCACTAGAGCAGGCTGCTCAAGGCCTCATCCAGCCTGGCCTTAAACACCTCCAGGGAGGAAGCATCCACAACCTCCCTGGGCAACCCGTTCCAGTGCCTTACCACCCTCACTGTAAAGAACTTCCTCCTAACATCCAGTCGGAATCTCCCCTCTGCCAGCTTAAACCCATTCCCCCTCGTTCTAACATTACTAGACCGTGTAAAGAGTCCCTCCCCAGCTTTCCTGTAGGCTCCCTTCAAATACTGGAAAGCCACTATAAAGTCTCCTCGAAGCCTTCACTTCTCCAGACTGAAGAGCCCCAACTCTCTCAGCCTGTCCTCATAGCAGAGGTGCTCCAGCCCTCTGATCATCTTCGTGGCTCTCCTCTGGACTTGCTCCAGCAGTTCCATGTCCTTCTTGTGTTGGGGGCTCCAGAACTGCACACAGTACTCCAGGTGGGGTCTGAGGAGAGCAGAGTAAAGGGGGAGAATCACCTCCCTTGCCCTGCTGGCCACACTTCTCTTGATGCAGCCCAGCACAGGGCTGCTGTCTGGGCTGCATGTGCACACTGCCGGCTCATGTTGAGCTTCTCGTCGACCCAGACCCCCAGGTCCTTTTCCTCAGGGCTGCTCTCCAGCCAGTTGTGGGGATTTTTCTTCTTCTGTTCTTATCTTCTCCTTTGAATGGAGCTCAGCAAGCAGAAGTTTAGCAGGCTTTCAGGATGTTAGCAAAGCAGCAACCTGAGTAGCGTGATCTTTCAGAGACAGCCAGGTAGCCTAAATTGCACTAGTCCTGTCCAATTGCTGTTTACCACTGCTTATCAGAGATAAAAAAAAGGGAAATCAAAACAGTATGTGGAACCAGTCATGGAAATCTGATTGAAAACCGCTCTTGGGGTGAGTTAAGAATGATAATAAATGATCATAAGTGCTTCACTCACACCAGTATGTGAGAAAGATGAATATGTCAGCTGTTGGTTTGGTGGCACTATCAGAAGTCTGAAAGACACTATGCTGATCCTTTTCATTCAGCATGTTTCAGTAGTCTAACCTGAGGTGACACAGACAAGTGTGACACGTTGCTCATCAGAAAGGAGAGGGTGTGCCCTCCAAGTCGATTATCTGAAGTAGTTGTTTGCTCTATTGATATTTTAGAGTCTGAAAAATATATTACATTGATGTTGTGTATGTTTGTGGGTGGTGGGGAGGAAGTCATTAATCAAAAGATGAGTCCTAAACCTAGTCAAGCTACTAGACTCTAAAATAGATGATGTTTATTTTTCTGCCACCTGAGTGGGGAGCTTTCTGTATTGCACTGTTATCTGTTTAAGCCCTCAAAAGCCTAGGAGTTTTATCTTAGATTAAAATTTAAAGCCCTCCTTGTGCTGGCTCATAAATTCAGTAGGTAAAAAATGCAATTCAAATATGACCATAGAGCAAAAATGTTCCCAGTTAAAAAATAACACAGACTCCAACTGGTTGCAGTAACACGACAACAAAAGGAGGGAAGGAGGGGGGAGTGATGACAGTGTGACATACAGTAGTTTTTTTCAGTCAGGATGTGTGTAAGACCTACTCATTATCAAAGTCTTTGCTGAGAAACGCTCTGCTGAGAGTGTCAGAGGAGGTTTGAAGCTTCTCAGGTCAGCTGTCAAATGCCTGTGATGGCAGCAGAACTGTCTCCTCAGTGATAAACCTGGCAGCCAAATGAACCTCTTCAGTGATGTGCTAAATTGCTCTGAAGGTGAGTTTTGTGGCAGGTGAACAGGAGAAGTCTCTGCAAGAAGGGAGGCTCATTCAAGTGAGGAAGGTAGATTGCTTTAGATAACACAACATGTGTTTTCTCATCATCCAGCTACTATACCAATAAAGCAGGAAAATACTTAACTCAGCCCCATGTAAAATCATAGAACCAACCAGGTTGGAAGAGACCTCCAAGGTCATCCAGTCCAAACTATCACCCAGCCCTATCCAATCAACTAGACCTTGGCCATCCTGTGGGTGCTTTGTGATGGCACTCAGGATGACCCGTTCCAAGACCTTGCCTGGCACTGAGGCTAGCTCATTTACCACAGCTAGCTACCTTAGTTGATGATTATTTATTTTTTAATTACCCAGTCAATATCCTGCAAGCCAGGACGAGCATCAGCCAGTTCTGCACTCATTCCTTCTAGTAAGTTTGCACACACCTCTCGAATTAATACAGATTGGTATCTGATACTGCAGTTTGCATCCAAATCTCTTTGTACAAACAACTGCATAAGGTCTTTCTGGGAAACAGTCTTAGTACAGGCATGCTGTGCTTTCTAAGTGCTAATCACCTCTATTAAAATGAGCAAATTTAAACTGTAATGAATTTTAAATACATGTAATTGTTCCTTGACTTAAATAATTTAAGGGAGGCAAAACCCCACCAACTTTTAATGTTGACTTATTGACAAAGGCACACAGTTGCCCAATTAATGTTTAAATTTACTTTGTCCTTAGAAGAATTTATTTCAATGAGCAGATACTTAGAAGTCTTAAATAGAGTGCCTTGAAATAAACTGTAGCTATTAACATGTAACATTGCATGAAATACTGAATGGATGGGAAGCTTTCGAGACACCTGGAAAAGCAGAGTGCTGTAGTCACTTGTAGCCATGACTTTTCCAGCCTGTGAAGGGAGTGAAGGCATGGAGCAGTCAATGTAGTCCTGATTGCTAGAAGGGTCTGATAAAGCTCACTGGGCTCAGGTTTCTCATTGGGAAGGTATTAGATGTAAAGTAAACTTTAATACAGGGTTTTCAGACAGTGCTGTTAATGCTGGACAGCTATCTGCAGAGGTCCGGGCAAATATTGTTACCTTAAACAACTTTCTTCACTCTGATTATGACTTTGCATGTTAATATTCTGATATATACTCTGTTCTCAGTTTTTTATGTCAGTTTCAGTTATCTGGAGTGTAAGGGGAAAGTAATCTTGCATAACTAAGAAATATTTGTTTTCTCTGATGCTGTTTGTTTTAAGACCCCCTAAATATTTCCCTGTTTTCCATCTAACAGTTTAGAAAACACAGCAGGACAAAGCCAAGTGGAGAACCTGTATTCAGTCTTGGTCTGGTAACAAGATGAGGGAAATTTAGCTGTGTGAGTTACAATAAATGTTTCTGTGTTCAATCAAGATGGCCTAGAGCAGGTTGCCCAGGCCCACTTGCATCCACAATTCAAACCAAAAATAGCTCAGTTCTGAATTTTGAAGTGCAGAAACAGAAGTCAAAGGAAGTATTTGCCAAATTCATTCCTTTGCTGTTAGTAATTTCATGGTGTGATTTTTCTACAAAATACTGACCATGTCTGGTGTTTATTTGCCACAGAATGTGATGGAGCAGATGACTCATTAGATTATTGTTTTAAATTTATATGTGAAAAAATATGTAAGAGGACCTCTTGTTGTCATTTCTCTTCTGTTTCTTTGTGATTATTCTTCCCATGCAGACTGGTTTGTTTCAGTGGGCTTTATGAAGAAGATACAAAACAATTCAAAGGAATAATAAGCATAATAATTAGGAGGAAAATAATGACAGGCTTTTCAACAACCCAGAAAATAGAATAGGAAATAAAGAATCATAGAATGGTCCAGGCTGGAAGGAACCTCTAGAGGTCATCCAGTCCTGCCCCCCTGCAGTCAGCAGGGACATCCCCACCAGATCAGCTCACCCAGGGCCCTGTCAAGCCTCACTTTGAATGTCTCCAGGGAAGAGGCCTCAACCACCTCCCTGGGCAACCTGTTCCAGTGCTCCACCACCCTCATAGTAAAGAACTTGTTCCTAATATCCAATCTAAATCTGCTCTTCTCAAGCTTGAACCTATTGCTCCTCATTCTGTCACTGCAGGCCTTTGTAAACAGCTTCTCTCCATCCTTCCTGTAGGCCTCCTTCAGATACTGGCAGGCTGCTATTAGGTACCCCTGGAGCCTCCAGACTGAACAGCTCCAGCTCCCTCACCCTCTCCTCATAGCAGAGCTGCTCCAACTCTGATCATTTTCATGGCCCTCCTGCTCCATCAAGTCCACGTCCTTCCTCTAATGAGGGCTCCAGAGCTGCACACAGTACTGCAGGTGAGGTGTCACCAGAGCAGTGTAAAGTGGCAGAATCCCCTCTCTGGCTCTGCTGGTCACACTTCTTTCAATGCAACCCAGGATGTGATTTGCCTTCTGTGCTGCAAGCCTGCACTGTCTGCTCATGTCCAGCTTCTCCACCAGCACCCCCAAGTTCCTTTCCACAGGGCTGCTCTCTAACACCTCATCCCTCAGCCTGTGCTGATAGTGAGGATTGCTCCATCCCAGGTGCAAGACCCTGCACTTGCTCTTGTTGAACTTCATGAGGTTCACCTGGGCACACCTCTCCAGCCTGTCCAGGTCCTTCTGGAATATTCTGACTATCTTGACAGTAGAGCATAGTTTCATAGTTTTCCTTGTGTTCATTCGAAATGGTATATGATTAGCTGATTGGGGTGGGGGGAGGAATCTTACTCAACAAAAAATGCTAAACCTTTTAAACATAGGAGTGATTTTGCCAGTGATTGCATTACAATCACCCTTTTTGTTCCATTTTAGTGTGATTTTATTCGTTTTCTGCCAACAATTTGCTGTAATAGGTTTTGAGAGTATGCACACAGAGATAACGATATTAAAACCAGGCTAGAGAGCATTGTCTGAGTTGCTCATCCCTCATCATTTTCCCCCTGTGTTGCCTGACATACTCATTTGTCTTCTGACTCCCTGTTTATCCTGTTGCCCTGCAGCACTGTGTGAATATTCACTGTGTGAATATGAGACTCCCCAGATGAAAAGCTGTCAGTGCATCTGTTCTGATCTTTGAATTGCTGCAATCATTTAGTGTCACATCCATTTTATGTTTTGAGGGAAGTTTCCTTTATTTTAATCTTACTGTTCTTCCTAAAAGGTCATAAAATTATATATTTTTTTAAAATCCCAAACTCTGGAGAAGTCTCTCTGAAAGTTGAGGCTATTTAAGTCATTTTATCAATATGACTGATACGAAATATGGAAATTTATGGCAATTTATCTTGCTTGATTAGGACATCTGTGTGATGTAAGTACCTATTAAATTAGGAGATTATGGATTTTTGACTGAAGAAAGTGTCTCATTTCATTTATCATTTAGATATAGATTTTTTTTTAAACTGTACTTGATTTAACTCATAAACCTTAATAACTTATTGAATCTTTCTTACTGAGCCAGCAGCCAGTAAGTTAACTAATTTCTGTCAGCGTTTGATTTTGAAGAATGAGCTGCTTCAGTTAAGTTGGAAGCCACAACTTCAAAAAATTATCTTTTAAGTTGAATGTTATCACAAATAAAATATGCTTCCCTCCCTCTCACATTATTGATAGCAGTCAGTAGTTTATAGGGATATATTCAGTCAGTTTATAGGGATTCAAATCAACTTTTCTAAGGTTCAAAGACTAATCTGATATTTAAACTAATAAGGGCCACACTATGCACTATTTGTGGTTCCTGCTTATTTACACTCATCATGTGTCTGTGGTTATAAACATTTATTTTCCACTGGAAACATAAAATGGTTTTAGTTGGAAAGGACCTCCAAAGGTCATCTACTCCAACCCCCCTGCAGCGAGCAGGGACGTTGTCCCTTAGATCGGGTTGCCCAGAGCCCCTTTGAGCTTAATAGGCTGGATGTTAGGAGGAAGTTCTTCCCAGAGAGTGACTGGCGGTGGAATGGGCTGCCCAGGGAGGTGGTGGAGTCGCCATCCCTGGAGGTGTTCAAGCAAAGCCTGGATGAGGCACTTACTGCCATGGTCTGGTTGACTGGACAGGGCTGGGTGCTAGGTTGGACTGGATGATCTTGGAAGTCTCTTCCAATCTGGTTGATTCTACGATTCTGTGATTTTTTAACCTTGAATAGCTCCAAGGATGGAACTTCAACCACCTCCCTGGGCAATCTTGCAAGCTTCCCTATTTTTAGTTAAGTCCAGGATGTTCCAAAACTTGCAAGTGAAATGTCATATCCATTTGCTAGTTAGATACGTATCTGCACATGAAGTATTAACTTGAAAAGTTAAGATCTCTTTCCAGACAGTTTTCTTGAAGCTGTTCATAATCCAAGCTTTCCAGTAACAGAAATGTGTCTAGAATGCCACTTTCATTTTACTCCCACAAGTGAGTAATCTTTGAAAGCTTCTCTGCTTCACTATGTAGAAATTACAATATTTTATCTGATGTTACATATCAGGTGTGGTTAGATAAACAGAGATCACTTTACAAGTGAAATAATTACCAAGTGTTTCTTCAGTTTTGATCTGTTTTTCACAATCTATCCCACAGTATTTCATTCAACTTATGAAGATTCACATGCATGCCATCGGTTTTGCAAGTGGTCCTTATTCTAATAACACAGCCTTTGCTTAACGGCTCTGTACGTTGGGTAGTAGGTGTTTAGTCTGAAGGAGGAAGGCCTTTTTGTTAATAAAACCTTGCTGCAGCAGATTGTCTGAAAAATCCATCCAATTTCTCCTCATGATGTACAGAGGCAAGGGAGAAATACCTACAGGAGCAATTGCCTTAAATCTCACGGCTGCTTTAGTATTAAGGCAATCAGATGTGAAATATCAATACGTCTGCACAGCATGAGGGACTGCATCCTGTTCTCCTGATGAATAGCAGAAGCAGAAATGAGCAATGGGAAAGAGAAAAATGCTAACTGAAAATAAATTGCATACATTGCTACAGTGATATTAAATATCATTAAGCAACTCCATCTCTTACTGTGTGTCTGATTTTAATGAAACAACTCAAGCTGGAGCAAAATAAATTCATTTTAATTAATTTAATAGCATAGATGTTTCAATTCTTAAAAATTAGAGATCATCAATCCTCTTGTGGTTACAAGGAGGCCAAACGTGCCGAACTTCTGCATGTAATAGTACAATTTCTTTATACTAATTTAGCTTTTCTGTGTAGCCCCTCTCAGTGACAGAGCTCTGTATATTCCTATGAAGTCAGAGAAATGGAGATCCAGATTCTCCCAGGCAACCAGCAACAGAACAAGGGGACACAGTCTCAAGTGTAGGTATAGGCTGGATGTTAGGAAGAAGTTCTTGACAGAGAGAGTCATTTCTCATTGGAACGGGCTGCCCAGAGAGGTGATGGAGTTGCCGAACCTGGAGGAGTTGAAGAAAAGACTGGATGAGGCATTTGTGATAGGTTGGACTGGATGATGTTGGAGGTCTCTTCCAACCTGTTTGATTCTATGATTCTGTGACTTTTAGGTATTGCACAGCAACATAGTGTTGAGCACTCTGCTTGATCCTTGAATATTGCATTACAGGTCTGTCATCATTGTGAGTTTTATAAACTTGTCTAATCACCAATCCAGCAGATACTTAAACACACCTTATTTCTTTTACCCAGGACTATATTGCAGCATTAGTGTTTTCTATTGGCAAAAGAATTAAATGTCGAGGTTTCACTGTAAGTGTTAAAGAACCTTCTCTCTGTCTCTGTTCATAGACCATAAAACATCTCGTAAACAGCGATGCAGTGTCGTAGTGTAGATTTAATGCATGAGGAGGGCTGAAGAAACCCATTAATTTCCAGAGTGTTACAATAGAATCCAGCAGAATAAAAGAAAGAAAAAAAAAACCCCACATCATGACCAACCAACCAAAACCCAAACCCCAGGTTCAACAAACACCCTGCACACATTTATTTTATTGTTGATTCTATTATGAACTGTTGATGACAGTTCTCCTCCCAGCTGTACTTGTGTGTGAATTGGAGTTTTTTTAAGTGCTTGACATGCAAAATGCCAAAGTGTAAAGCAGTACAAATGCTCATTTTAGGTACATATCTACTGTTGGTAAGTGTACTGACTCATTGACTATCAATGTGATTGGAATTATTTTTCCCTGAACTGTTTTCCTTATGTTTTCATTACTGAGAAAGAGTGCCCCATGCGTAGTTAATGTAGAAATCAGCTTCACAAAGAGATTTAAAAATAGATCTATTCCATTAGCAGCACTGTATGAAGTATGGGTTGATCTTTTTTTCTGTAACAGTGCAGAGGGGAAATTGCAGTTTATTACCAATGGTATGGTTATAAATCAAAAGTTGCATCATGTGTCTGCTCCCTGCTCAGATGTGCTCCAGAAGTTGTCTCAGTGGTGACTCATGCTCTGTTTCTCTTTAAGGATTTGATACTGAGTTACAAAAACATAATAGCTGGATAGGCAGGGAACTAAATCTTAGTACACGGTTAAAACTCCAGGAGGAGTGTCCCTGAACTCGACACTTCACCTCAGGTGGTCCTGACCCCTCCCCAGGGGTGGGTCTGAACACCACTAGGTGATGATTAGCCCACTCCCCCCCTTCCTGTCTCATAAAAGCAGGGGGACTTCCTGTTCCTTTCTCTCTCTGGACCACACTGCAGCTCTCTCTGCATCCCTGCACCGCTCTCTGCACCCCTGCATCTTTCTACACACATCACCATCACAAACTTGAGTTGTATGTATACCTTTTGGTATTTGTTATTTTTTCCCTTCCCTACACCTTTGTAACCTCCCTACCTCTGATACCCTTTTAAAGTTATTGTTAAAGTTGTTTTTTTTTAACTTCCAAATCGAGTGAGATTGATTTATTTGGGTGTGCTTACCTTTCCTCTCTACTTCTAATTCCTTTCTTTGGGGAAGGAAGGGGGAGAGGGAAGGGCGCTCTGCAAATTGTCATTGGTTCTATCAAAATTTATTAGAGGAGTCTCTGGGAACTTAAATTCGAACTGAGCCAATATTGAAGTGGGTTTGAGTAAGTTCTAATTCCTATGTCTGTGTTGGAAGATCTGCAAGCAGTGGTGACAGTCAACAGCATTCGTTTGCTTCTTAGATAAAGTCTGTTCAAAAGAGCATCTGAAAACAGTCTGTTAATTTGCTATTCCTAAGCAAGGGGCTTCAGAACTCCTACACAGGGACATTTGGAAGGAAAGAATAAGAAAGCTTGTTTGCTATTTGGAAGTAAAATTAGTAATTCATGTTGTTTAATATGTAATTGTGAACTTTTCTGTGGAGCTTGCATCTATGTCACGGTGTTAACAGCAGTTACTTCATTTGTATTCCTGCCTAGTGCTGCCTTGCACACTTGACTTGAGTTACCTTTCTCCAGCGTGGCCTGTCAGCAAACATGTAGAATTACTTCAGGGAGCTTTTAATGATATATTAGACCTTTAAGATCCACTGAGTCTGTGTTTCAGCTTCTTTTGTCGTTGCTAGTAAATATTTGTTCTGGCCTTTTTGAATTGGCATCCTTTATGCAAGTATGTGATCGTAAGTGACCTGCCAATACACAGTATATGGTGGCAGCAGTTCAAGGTTTATAGCTGTGTAAGATTTGACAGACCTTAGCTTATTTGCATGAAGTATTTGCAATTCATTTGAAGGAAGTGTCTGAGGAATTTGTCAACACTGTTGATTTTTCTGTCAGATAGTCTACATGGGCTGGACGGAAGAACGGGAACAAGACTCCCTTCAGGATCGAATGTACACACCAAAGTTTCTAGCATTGAGGGGATCATCCCTATATAAATTTTTAGCACCTCCAGTAAGTATCTTTCCCATGCTTAATGGGGATAAATATTATTGAACGTTTTCATGTAATAAGTACAAAGCTTTCACAGTGAGTTGTCATCTATTGGGCTAACATGGTTGCAGCTTGCAGCACTGAAAAGTTCCAGGGTATGTGGTTTAGAAAGCAGCTGTTCATCAGGTAATTGGGCATCTAAAAAGAATTTCTGTACCTGAGCACTTAGAAAAATACAAGAGAAATCTTCTAGTGCTGAAAGGGACTTTTTATTTTCCTTTAGCAGAACAAGCCTGAAGCGAGAGAGTTCATTCTCAACTGAACTATTATTACCGTAGAAGTGCTGATATGTGAGGAAATATCAAAGCTTTTGCATGCTGTGGGAATGGCAATGTCTCTGTGTTTAGACTTCATCCTGAATGTAACTTTTATGCTGCTTGGAAGTACGAAAAGGAAGGTGAGGAAGCAAATTAAATTGTTTAGGCAAAACATATTAATTGGAATCTGACTGGCAGCGCTGAGCAACATTTAGTTGTTGTCTCACACTTAGCAATTTACTTTCACAGTTTATGGTACATCTAAACTGCAGTAAGCACAGATACTCTCTAGCCAACTTTTAAGCCAGTACTAGGGAGTGAGTAGCATTCATACACCAGGGAGAGTCACAAGGAACCATTTACTCTTTATTGTGTCACCTTTCTGAATGCTGTTAAACCCTGTGTTGCCAGATTTAGGCTGTAGCTCTTTCCTGCCTGAATCATTATCTAGTTTGAGTTGACAGGAACAAGGTCACAAGTCCAGTCCTTTTGCAGTGAGCAGGGACAGCTTCAGTTAGAGCAGGTTGCTCAGAGTGGCTTCCAACATGACCTTGAATGTTTCCAGAGATGGGGAATGTACATCTTGTTCCTCAGGTGGTTCAAAGCCAGCTTGCAAGTCTCTGCACAATTCATGAGTCTCTGTTGATGTTTGTTTAACAACGTTTTTAAGAACATGTGAAAGACATGAGAAATGAATGTTAAGTCTGAACTGAAAACTTTGATGCTTAATAATGGTACTCTTATTCGGTGGTATCATATTATTTGGAGTTTAGTTTTTATTGGTGGCTATTTTCCAGGATTTAAAATGTCAGATTATGTTAGCAAGCACCTTTGGTTCAGAAGCACCTATCCTGACTTGGTCAGGCCTACTCAAACATGTGCTGCCTATCACATAAAATCACCTCCATTCTAGACACTATACAGAGGCAGAAACAATGCTGAGAGCTCCCATTCAGTATAAAAGAGGAGGATTATTCATTTTTAAGTGCTATGAAAGGAACCACAACCCTCTTCCCTGAGGACTCAGTCATAAGTTTCGAGGAGCGTTATGCTGCTGGTGGGTAAATGGGTGATGATTGATGGGTGTGGGAGGAACATCTTTGTTGTGATGAGTTGTGCGAATAGGGTTGTGAACCACCATGATGTGAGTTAGGACAGTTCAGGTAAGCTGCTGCCGTATGAGACAAGCCACTGACCTTTGAGGTCTTTATAGGGCTGAGCTGCAAGCACAGCATGATTTTGTTTTGCCATATTCTGGTTCTTACTCTAAACTAGAAGGACAGTTCAAATGTAGAGAAAAATATTTTCTCCCCGTGGAGTAGGAGGGGAGCAGAGTGACAAACGTGCTTTGTAAAGGACAAACAGGAAGAGTTCCTGTAGAGCTGCCTCAGAACATGTAGTGCATGGAATATTTGCACACTTGTCTACCCACCAAAATTGTCTTCTTCTCGAAGGCTGCAGTAGGCCTTTTTGAAAAGGACTTAAAAATCCTGTTTTCTTCATCCAGGTAGTTACACAGAGTTCTGCTTGCTGTTCTGAAGGTGTCTGTGTTCGCCTCTTGCGGACATTACAAAAGACCAAGACAAAACTTATAATGCCACAGTTCCAGAGCTTCTGTTTGTGAAATGTGTGAAGTGTAGTTACGAGAAGAAAAAGATTTTTAATTACATTTACAGCATAAACTCCTTGAATTGTTTTCTGCACAGAGATGTGCTGCCAACTTTTTAAGCAGAAAATCAAATGCAAGTATTTTCCTGGTCTCTGCCAAAGTCTAACACATTAAGGAAGGCTGTATTTGAGCAGTGTGTATCTTTTCTTTATCTGTTTGATCAATAGCATTTCCGCTTTCCATGTTCAGATAAATGAGCAGTTCTAACATAGCTTATTTACCTTTTGAAAGCTTTAAAGAAAATTACTCTTTCCCCCCCGCCCTTTTTCCCTGTTATTTCTTGGTATATTTTCTACTTTAAATTATTAATTGTGTCAAGTCTGGCAGGTTTATAGTTGGAAATCTCAGGTAGAATGGCCTTTAATTGAGAAAATGTTGCTAACACCTTGTTTTTTTGCTAGTCAAGCTTCTAAATTAAGATAGTAATAAGTGAACAGGAAAAGCAACTCCTATGGATGTCTCAGTTCTACAGCTGCTTTTGCTTTGCTCATATCTTTATATAAATATAGTTTTATTTTGACCTAAAAAGTCCCTTTATAAATACAAAGGCAGATAAGTAGGGTAAAAAGGGGAGCTCTGATATATTTTTTTTCTTCCCTAAAGCATGGAGTCTACATTAAACTTTTAAACACATCTCTGAGTGGCTTTGTGCTTCAGCAGCAGTAGCATCTACTTTTTCTGATGGGGCAATGAGGCACCAGCTTGTGTGGCTGGTGTTTTGAGATCAGTGGACCTAGCCCTAGCAAGACTTCTCTCTCCATTTCCCTGTTCACAGTGATAAAGTGATTTATTTTTTTTTAATCCAAAATAGAAAGAGCAGTTTGGTTTGTTTTTTTTTATTTCCTCTTTCATTCTTCCCCTGAAAAAGACATTTTAGATGTTGTTCATCACATCTCTGAATAGCTTCTTAAAACTCAAACGTAAAGATTGTAAATTTCCAGTATTTCTTTACTGCCTCATTGTATTTGAAAGATGTGGTTGAGGCTCAGTATTTTGTCATCCCCTTTCTTAGAAATATGGTTTAATAACCATTTTTCAATAAGGTAGTGAAAGTTAAGCTTGACTGCAGGTAAGTAAAATTCTAATAGGAGAGGAACTGTGACACTGAACTTTTGAACTTCTTATTCTTGGCTATGTTTTCTTCGAAGGAGCTTCAATTATAATAGAGTTTATATCTAAAAACCAATCAGAGATAACATTTTCTCATACCAAAATAATTTTGATCAATGAAGCTTTATACCAAGGCATCCAAACCCATAGATGCTTCTCAGCCATCTTGTGTCTGTTAATGATTGCTTTCTCTTGAGATAGAAGTTTATCTTATATAATATTTTCTTTTTGTATGCCGTGAATGCCATTTTATGATGAATTATTCAAAGAACTTTATATTCCTTAGTCTTCATCAACTACTTCATCTTGCCTAACAATTGTAATGATACAGCTGTATTCCTTTGGAACTGGGCCACGGTTCAGTTCTTACCAAAAGACTATTTTTTCTTTCATATATAGTCTCAATTTTCCTTCTATTTTTTGTGTTCTTCTGTCTTTTGAGACTGTGATTAATTCTCCTTTTTCTCTCCGTTGCCTTGGGAAGTTATTTTTAGATGGCTATGATATTGCCTTGACTCTTCCCTTAGTGAATATATTCATCTATTCCTTTCTGTCTTACTTAAGGCTTAACCCTTACCCTTGCATGATTTTACTGAACTCATTTATCTACACGTATTTTTTGCCTAAAATAGCGGCTTAAGATTAGTCGTTAAAAGCATTAGTCAAATCTTAAGACAAAGAGGAGAAAACGATTACTCCCGAAATATTTGTTAGAATTTAGGAGTAGGTTAATCTTGGTAAGAATATATGTTTGCCTCTGTTGTTTCTTGTCATTTTTCCCCCTTGGGTTTCAAGGCCTGTAGGATGTGTGAGACATCGGAGACTTGAGTGGATGTGGAAACAATGCAGGTGACTGGGAGCAAGTTGCAGAATGTGGTGAAAAGGAGGGAAGCAGTGAGAAACATACCCTGTTGTAGTCAGGGCCCTTTGAGGGGAATTCAAGGGCTGCTCAGGATCTAAGTGCAGCCCTCATCAGTTCCCAGGGGAAGGTTTATCATTCAGCATAGATCAGCCTGGAAGCAAAGATACTGTGTTGTAAGCACAAGGAAACAAGCAGACATCTGACCAGTGCCTGGATGGAACAGTAGTTACTGCTCTGAGGCAAGGCTTGTTTTTTTTCCTGTATGCATTATGCTGGATATGAATGGGAAAGATTTAATCTTTTGGAAAATAAGCTTAGTTCTTGAAATGAAAGTAACTTCCTTTCTTTCCCTGTTTTTATTTTTTTTTTCAAGGTCACAACCTGGGATTGGACACGAGCTGAGAAAACATTTTCAGTTTATGAGATAATGTGCAAAATTCTCAAGGTATGATGAGAAAGTATAAAATAAATTACCACTTTGTTAGAGCAGTTGACAAGCCAGAGTATAACACTGCTACTGGAAACTGCATGTTACCACCTAGCAGAAAGGGATCCATTTATTTCCCTTTTAAGTCACTGTCAGAAGTCCTGGTGTCAGTAGAACCAGATCCAAACTAGAAGGCATGGCAAAACTGGGAGTGAAGTGATTCTGATTAGGAACCTGTTTCTGTGTGATGTTGTATGGGTGTAGTAGCTTTAATGTCACGTTTATCCAGTGTAGCATTTATTTCTCTGAGAAGCTCAAGAAATTGTGTTCAGTTTCTTTGCTTTCAAATATGTTGATGCAACTAACAGTGGTTGCAGTGTAAGATTTCACTAGGACCAAAAGCAGAGTCCTTAAAATGTGCAATACAATTCAGAAAATCTTTTTTGTCTTATTTCTTCCATTTTCTCTAGTTTACCTTAACTGTAATAAATGGGAAGGAATTAGGAAATATGTTTAGAAAGGTCAAACTATAGGTAGCAAATTGAATGGGCTCATCATTGTACATCCATATTTAATAATTAATTGTAAAGTCCTTCAGATTTTTTTCTGTTTTAAAGACAGTGAAAGCCAGTTTTCCTGCATTTCTTGGTCTAAAATATGAAGTGAGGTAAAGGAGATGAAAATCTAAAAATGCTCTCTTTCCAATCATCTGAAGGCTCTCCTGTCTGCGTTTGGTTTGGGAGGGTTTGAGTCAGAAACTCTTTGAAAGGTAATCTGGTCTTCTCTGGAGTTTTATCTAGGCACAGACTAGTATCAAGGTGAAGCACGAAAAATTGTATTTTAAGGAAGTTTCCCTTTGGGAAGGTCTTATATTGACATGCAAGGTGCATTTCCTAGTGTTTGTAGTTCACATAGGTGCATTCTGCTTTCCTCAAGGAGGCAGTTTACAGATGGAAAAGCTGAACACATTTCACAAGCTTTTTGCATCAAAGACTTCAAAAGCAAGGAACCAAATTTATAACCTGAAAAAAACCACCCACAAAACTCAACCCTCTCTGCTGGCAATCTAGAGTACAGAACTGAAAAGAGTCCACTTAATGCTGAGATCTGGAGTCTTCATCAATTAGTTGAACACCCCAAAAGTCCTGTTGGTGTGATACGTTCTTTAACTACCAACTGTGTTCAAACATTAACTCTTCAGCAGTCGTGTAGAACAGAATGAGAATCTAATCCACTCTCTGCAGACCTTGCACTGAGGGCGTAATGTGAATAGCATTCTTAGTGCAGTCAGGCTTGGAGAGAAATGAAAAATCTCCCTTGTGGTGTGCACTTTTGTTTGGCTTTACTTGGAATTTCTTCACAAAATTTTTGCAGTTGTAGAGAATTGTGAATTACAGAATTACAATTCTGGACAAGGACTTTACAAGTAATTTCTGATTACTTCAGGTCTTGAACCTAGAAAACAGAAGCACCAAGCTCACGCTAGTTTGAGAAGTAAGCTCTTGGAGCCAGGACAACCCTTCCTTCTGACCTGCTCAAAGATTTTACTTTACTGTTTGAACAGGCATGTAGAGAACCTATGTAATACAGTTTTGTCCTTTTCATTTCTTCTGCCATTCTCCTGTGTCGATGCTCTTCTCCATTCACTCATTTGAGCCATTTTTATCTTTTTCCTCTTCTCTTTTATCCCCTGCTCTTGTGTGGCAGTGTAGGGATTTATTCGTTTTCTCTCTTTTTAGCTCTGTAGCAAAAGTCAGTTACAACCACAAAACAGTAAAACCTAAAGAAATGTCTTTCTGGCACTTCTGTGTAGAAATAGAAAAGAATGCAAAGATGCAGGTTTTTTCTTATCAACAGCTCTCCAAACTGTCTGGGAAGAGGTGTAGGTCTTCCATGCTTATTCTGTATTAACAGAGGACACCTCAGCAGAGAGGAAATTTCAGTTGGAATCCAGTCAGGAATGTCATTTATGTGTCTCTTTATCAAGTTATTCATGTTCAGTTATTTCTTTAAACATAGTCAAGCTTATGAAGTGGTGAAATGTTTCAAGTGGGTTCTCTGGCTAAAACCTGTAAATAATAGAAAATGGAAGTAGAAAAATCATTGCAATGCAGTTACAGCTTCTAGTATTGGAGTATTAATCTTCACCTTATTCTAGTTTTCTACACCAGGTACTATAGGACTCCATTATGTTTTCATTAAACACAAAAATAAGTAAACCCAAGAAAAACAGCTTCCCATTACTACTACTATGTTGAACCTCTGTGAACATGCAAGATTTTGTTCAGCTTTTATGTCAGCATCATAAATATCTCCATTTTAACAGTGTGTGTTTCTAGACACATTTGCTCAAGCCCCACGAGTATTACAGAAGCAGAAGCAACTTAACAGTGTTACTCTGGTGCTTTGTGAGCACCTTCAAACTTCTTCCCTTCACTAGTACCACACGTGGTACTTTTGTTCTAAATCTGTTTTACTTGGAGAATGAGTTCAATGGCAAAAGGGCAGGCTAACAGGGTTTGGAGTGATTGTATTCTCCGAGACTGATGGATAGCATGATAGCTCAGGAGATGTAATGTTAAAAAATGAAGAAAAGAGACTTAAGCTCAGGGTGTTCCTTCTCCTGCACTTCCTGTTCTTCCATGGCAGAGACTGAGTTCAGGTCATTCTTTCCAGGAAAATTGAGAAGAATTATTCTGTGCTTCTCCTTCAGAAGATGCAATCCCATGTTGTGCAGAGATAAATCCAGGAAGGTAGTAATGAATAGAATAGAATCAATCAGGTTGGAAGAGACCTCCAAGATCATCCAGTCCAACCTTGCGGGACAGAATCATCACTCAGCATCTCTTAAATAGGTTTAGTTCCATGTTTTCAGCTAAACTCAAATTGTTCAGTCTACACATTCACTAGGAGTAAATGTCATAGAACATGGGGAGGGACTGTTTAGGAAGGCTCATAGTGGTAGGATCAGGGGCAATGGTTTTAAACTCCCGCAGGGTAGATTTAGGTTGAACAACAGGAGGAAGCTCTTTACAAGGACAGTGGTGAAATACTGAATAGGTTGCCCAGAGATGTGATTGAGGCTCCACCCCTGGAGACATTCAAGATCAAACTTGATGTGGCCCTGGGCAGCCTGATGTAGTTGGTGTCCCTCCTGTAGGTGCTTTGGATGAGATGACCTTTGAGAGTCCTTTTCAACCCAATGCAATCTGTGAGACATTCCCAGACTATGGAACATGATCATCTATATCCTTTAATTTAGTGTGATCAATACCACGGAACTGGGGCCAAATGGACCAACTCTCCCAAAGTGATCCTGGCATAGCTAAAGAGTTACCATGTGCAGAGAAGCATTTGTAATGCAAGCAAATGAATTGTAATTTGTATTGCATATGAACACCCTGATTTCTTTCATAGTATGGATATGGTCTGGTCCTTCCCAGCTGGCTATAGCATCAACAAGCAGTCCCATACATGCTAAATTTAGTATAGATTCAGGTTCCGGGGCTAATGCCCACTTTAAACAGAAGGACTTCAAAATGTTCTGTGTCACTTTTCATGTGAATTAGCCCAGAAGTGAGTAGTGCTTTGGAATTCATAGCTCCAAAACATATTTCCTGTTCTATTGATCAGACTGAGATGGAGCAGAAGGTTTATCATCTGCATTCAGGACTGCTACAGCACCTCTGTTAAGCCAGAAAGCATATGGGTCTTGGATCATGTCTTTTTTTGTCAAAGTGTATTACTAAACATAATCACAACACTTGCCAGTCAAAATGTATCTGCATTGTGTGCCTGGCCAGATTGCCATCAGATGTTTCAGAAACTTATTCCAAGTTTAAACTTGCAGTCATTAGAAACTAGGATGTGGTTTTCACCTAAGCATGCTGGTATTTTGTCCTGTGTACTGGCAGCTTCAGTGACTGTCCCTCATGCCACAAGGACAGGACTTACACTAAGTCTGTCTGAAAGCATTTATTTTTTATCTCCTCCTTTCTCTGACTAAAATTCTGATGAACCTCACAAGACTAGTTTTGATTAGAGACATTTCCTCCCTTAACCTGGACTTTTTAAATAGAATTGTTATTTTCCACATTTACAGTTCTCCAAGTTTCTCTTAGTGACAGAAGCGCTACAGTGGAGAATATGAGCTGCCAGATCCTCCTGAATACACATTAATATTTCAGTGTTTCAGTGTGGGAGAATGGTGGCAATAAAAATATTAAACCACTAAATAAATATTAATGGCATACCCAGCAGAGGACTTCACTGATACAATTCTCAGAAAGGGAATATAGTCCAAACATCTTAAATAAAACTCAGAACTCCACTGCAACCCTGGCCAATGTTTTCTTCAGAGTTGCCTACATATGTGGAATGTGCTTTCTCCTTCAGCACCTGTTCCAAAGGCTCTGACGTATCAGGGGTGATGTAGGAAGCTGGGATGCCATTTTTGGTATTCACAGTACTCTCAACCTCAAGCACCTGAAAGACAAGATCTCTACACCTTAAGCAGAGATCATTATGTGGATTATAGCTAGAAATTCATATTTGTAAGTCTTCTAGTAAAGGACTAGTTGGTGGCTACTATTTTTTCTCTCTTTTTCCTTTTTTCTATTTTTTCTTTTTTCTTTTTTTTTGTATTTTTCATTTTTCTTTTTTTCCTTTTTTCTTTTTTTTCCTTTTTCCTTTTTCTTTTTCTTTTTTCCTTTTCTTTTTTCCTCTTTGTTTTTTTCCTCTTTGTTTTTTTCCTTTTTGTTTTTTCTTTTTTTTTTCTT